>JAXIVJ010019009.1:5000-21217 GCA_036785665.1 Chirona hameri | reverse complement strand
ATATATATATATATATATATATATATATATATATATATATATATATATATATATATATATATATATATATATATAAATATATATATGTATATATATATATATATATATATATATATATATATATATAAATATATATATATATATATATATATATATATATATATATATATATATATATATATATATATATATATATATATATATATATATATATATATATATATATATATATATATATATATATATATATATATATATATATATATATATATATATATATATATATATATATATATATATATATATATATATATATATATATATATATATATATATATATATATATATATATATATATATATATATATATATATATATATATATATATATATATATATATATATATATATATATATATATATATATATATATATATATATATATATATATATATATATATATATATATATATATATATATATATATATATATATATATATATATATATATATATATATATATATATATATATATATATATATATATATATATATATATATATATATATATATATATATATATATATATATATATATATATATATATATATATATATATATATATATATATATATATATATATATATATATATATATATATATATATATATATATATATATATATATATATATATATATATATATATATATATATATATATATATATATATATATATATATATATATATATATATATATATATATATATAATACAAAGAGGGCTTACTCTACAGGAAATATTAATATCGGAGCTATTAATATTAATATCGGACGAAAATTGAGGTGCATTTTCCACATTCACGTTCCTATTCTATTGCACTGTTAACATCCCTTATGGTGATGTCGTATCTTTTTTGGTGTTTAAGGGCACGACTGCTATGGTTAGGTAGGTACCTATATAATGTCCATATCAGTTGCTGGCACCAGGCCCAAATAATCAATTTTTTGATCCAGCCCAATAGAAATGGTATTGAGGAAAATGGCCGATTTACAAACGGCAATTATGAAGCACTGGATAATAATGATGGATGAATGGCACATGAATCTGCACATTGTGGCTCATAATTAAGTTTCAGCTACCCAGATGTTCAATAATTCTCTCAGAAATTGATGCAATATTGCTTTAAAGGTGCATCATTTTGTTTTATCCCTTGGCTCACCTGAATCAATTTTTTGACACATTGTATACAATATTTTGTTTTCTTCAAAATATTGATGCAGTAACGACACAGGCGAATATTGTTTGTGTTAATACAAATTACTTTTTCATAATTTGATGTAATTACATTTAAAAATTAGTTTTATTTACATATAAAGTTGACAATTTACAAAGGCTATCCTAAGAAAATGACAGAAACATTTGATGTAATTTGTCGCCACGCGATGACGTCTCAATCTTTCCAGAAACAAACTAAAAAAACTTACGTAAACAGCTTGAGGTGTGACCGAGGTGGATGGAGTAACAGTTGCACGTTAGATGCAGACTGGTTATTGATTCAGCTTTTTGGGAACGATTCAATCATGACTCATTTTGGAATCTGAATGATTCAATCACCGTTCGATTCACGGGAGAAAATTGAGAATTGATTCTTTCCGATTCAAAGAATCAAAACAAATATTTTAATCGATTCACGTTTCATTCAACATTTAAATATATGTGGTGAATTGATGTCAAATCAATACAAATGGAAACATAAATATATATGATCATTAAAACATTGTTACAGCAAGAATATTTCAGTATAAACGAATGTAGCCACTGGGACTGCATGTATTTGCACAATTTACCAGTGTACTTGAATCGTTAAATCTTTTGATTCAATCAGCCTAGATTTGATGCGGGTTTTGATTCAATCACGATTCATGAATCAAAAGATCTGGTGGTGAATCAATTATTGTTTGATTCAAGGAATTTTGATTGAACGATTCCAATCGATTCAATCAGTGTTGAATCAATAACCAGTCTGGTCAGATGGTGTGATTATTTTTGGAGACTGGCCATTTTCAGTGGGGACTAGGTGTTTTAAGTGAAATGTTGCCAATAATTGTAATTTTTGTATCCTAAGTATATTTATGCCTATGCCAAGCTCCGCCCACTTTGGTCAACAAAATTGATGCGTCAATATTTTTTTTCGGAGAGGGGGGACCTAGTGCCAGCAACTGATATCATCAAGTTAACTACAAAGCCACGTTGTGTAATGGGTAATCTTTGACTAAGGTACCTGCATAGGTGGGCACCGTTACTTCAAAATGTAACTTCGTTACTCGTTACTCCAAAAAAAAATAACTCGTTACTCGTTACTCCGTTACATCGTCAACAAATGTAACGGAAATTACAGTTACTCCGTTACCGTAAACTGGGGCTACTTTGAATCGTGGTGTAACTTCGAATGGTGTTCAATTTGTCCATATAATTGTGTATACCATCAAAATGCAAGAGTCAATTGAGGCCATATTTTGTTTGGTGTTAGTCAGCACAATTCTAACCAGTTTAATGCCTAAAGTCAGTACATATATGTTTGAGCATAGCATAATAAAATTAAAAACTAAACACCTGTTTTCTTTACTTTTAAAAATGCTGTCAAACTTCTGTTTGGCAACACCTGATGGAAAATGACAGAAACACATTGAACTGAACTTTGTGGCCAGGCATGTGCATTTCAATGGCCAACTGTACCTGCTTTTATTTTGAAGAAAAAATCATAAAATATTTTTTTTTTTCAATCTGAGTTTTGTGAAAATGCTGCATGAATTTACATGATTTTCAGTTATGTTGTGGGGTTTACATGGCAGTGCTAGTTAAGTTGATTTTAACAAAAGTGATCAACATGTGCAGTCGCATCTCCTAGGCATTCATACATGTGCTTGTGGCTGATGTATTGTGCTTAGTTGGTGTTTGAGAGCTTGACAAATTATTTGCCGATTTTATGGATGTCATCTATTAAAAACTGAGAAAATAAACATGGAAGTTTTACCAATTTCAGAATTGTTTTTCAGTGTTTTTTCTTTTTTGTTTTAAACCTCCAAGCTGTTCAAAGAAGCCCCAACAGTCTGCTTGAATTGCACAGCTAATGATAAATGATGCAAAAACTGGAGGGTGTTCAATATAGCCCCATAGCAGGGCAACTTTTAGCACATCATATTTTTGTTTAAAATAAATATATGAGAACCTAAATTTGGAATAAGTGCAATGGATAGCACCACCACTATCCCCCAGATGAGTGTTTGATTCATGGCTCTATTACAAATATCAAAAGAGATATTTGATGTCAAAACTAAAAAGTGTGCAAAGTAGCCCAAGTTTACAGTAATTTTGTCAAATGAAGTAATATCAATTACGACAGAATGAAGATAGAGAAGTGAAACTGGTACCAATGTGTTTGTCTCGTCGAGACACGTCTCCCAGTATGCAGCATGACCATCTTGGGTCACCACTTGACCTTGACCTGAGGTCAAATTTCTTAAGTTGGCCTAAACTGGTCAACATGAATATGTTTTGAAGAGACTTGGCGAGACAAACACGATGACATACAAATTATTGTCATATCTTTATTAGGTAAAAAGGTATTTTTGCAAATCTGTCTTGCCATAAATAGCCTTTTTGACTTTTGATCACCTCTGGAGCCTAAACTATAAACTATTGACCTGAGGTAAAATTTGAGGACACCATGGCGATAGCATATTTGAAGAGCTTTCAATTGATTTCGTTGTTTGTTCCTAGCTATCATAGTTCTCAAGATATTTTGGGGGTTTATGAAGCAGTGCTAACATTCTTTTTTGCATATTTGACCACATTTTACCTAGAAGATATTGACATAGAGTCATGCAAATTTCACAAAACAGAGTTCCCTATGGCTACAGAACCTCACTACCCTACAAATTTTGTTATTGAAGCTCTTATGGGGGGGGCAAGATATTAGGGGGCAGAATCCCCCCCCCCCCCCCCCTGTGCATGTAATTATCAGAGGCTTGTTACTCGTTACGCAAGTTCGCCTTTATCATAAACTAGTGCTGCCAGCTTGCCGCCGGCCTATATCAGGTGACAAACATTGTCAACGTTTCGCTGCATCTGGATCGGGAGACAGCTACCTTTATTGCAGTCCTTACTCATTGTGCTGCATTAAGCAACAGCCCAACATGTACAATATTTGGCAGCCCTTTACGCCACAACAATTTTTTTGGTACATGTATAAGGCATTGATTGTGCTGGTTCAAATAAACCTGGGCGCATGGTTGGCAAAGTTGCTGTTTGCTGGTACGCATTTTGTACTCTTTTGTATTCTGATTGAGGGATGGAGGTATCCAGAGCTTGATCCAGTCGACTGAATCAAATAAAATATGATTATTAATTATATCTGATTTGATTGCGCTGTTGGGTTGGGTTGGGTTGGGTTGGGTTGGATTAAGTTAGGTTAGTTTAGGTACCATAACCTAACCTAACCCCACCATTAAGTCTGATTGAGTAGTAAACAGGCCTATGCCATTAAGTCTGATCGGGTCAGCCTATTGCTCATAGCCATTAAGTCTGATCGGGTCAGCCTATTGCTCATAGCCATTAAGTCTGATCAGGTTGGCCTAAGATTCGCTCGTAGCCAGAATCTGGTGACATCATAAAGCTTCCCTATGACTCCAGACCAACAATGGTAATAGTAACCTTGAGCCCTTGATTACTACAAACACAGTGCGGGTGCACCGACAGGTACCTTAGACAAAGATTAGTGTAATGTTTATCTGACAAAATAACATGGAAGTACAGCCAGTGAATGATCAAATAATATCACATGATTGAGAAAATGAAACAGAAACGTTATCTTCAATCAGGAACACCAAACCAGAACAGGAACAGCAAAGGCATCGTTTAAATTCAATGACACGACAGACAAGGGAGACTCATGCATACATACCTAAAAGCAGGCATCCCTGTTGGAAAGACTGTACTTACAAGTTCTATTTTAGCACAATTTATAAGGCCATCAGACAAGAGCTAAATTCCCTTAGAGTTCCAGTAGGGTAGCTCTATCGTTGTTATAGGGGCTTGACTCCATCCAAGGCGATATATACGCTCTATCCCTATCAGCTCTACTCTATACGCACGGTAAATAGAATACTGTCTATACGCTAAATGCGGGCCCTCTGGCGGCGGCTCCTGGCCTAAATGGCAAATGCTCCTCTCCACAGCAGACAACCATCAACTATCAACACAATAGTGCACAAGCTGATTTTCTTATCAATGTATCCCTACGTCATCAGCCCAAATCGGCTAGAAGTGGGTGGGGAGAGAGCAAATATGTTATTTTTACATTAAATCTTCACTTTTTGGTCATATATTTCAAAGATTAGCCAAGAGGATTATGGGTGTAAGACAGGATCAATGTCATCTAGGATTTTAGTGAGTTATTTGTCAAATATAAACTATAAACGCATAACAAATTGGATTTATAGATGCAATGGACCCATAACGAACATTCATCTTACTCCTTTATTTGACATTCGGGAAGCAGGGCTAGCATTGAAAACAGAATCGAATTTATAATATATGAATTTTTATTTTTATTATAATTTAAATAATAATAAATAACAATCTGTATTTATAATATATTTGTATTTATAATATATTTGTATTTATAATATATTTGTATTATAATATATTTTAAATCGGCATAACCTATACTCATGTTTTAAACATGACAGCGTTAATGAACCAATTGCAGATTTGTATTACATGACGTAATCAGCACTACTTTTGTACTATCAGAGAAATGTGACAACTGCAGATAACTGCAACGATCTTGGCGCAGTCTTGCATTTGGAGGCATATTAGTTCAGCCAAGGCTGTATAAACCGGAAGGGTCTAAAAAGCCGACCAGTTTAGCAGACGAGCCCATGCTCCGAAAGTACTGGACCGATCAGAGTGATTTTTTCACTATTCTGTTTAGAGTGGCCTGAAACGGTGCCGTTTGGGATTTTATACAGTTCGGTCCACCCTAAATGTACCAAATTGGACCAAAACTATTAGTTCAAATTTGCTCACGAGCCCACGCTCCGAAACCATTGAACCGATCTGGGTGATTTCTTCGCCATTCGATCCGGCGTCATCCAAAACGGTGCCGTTTTGGATTTTATACAGATTGGTTTACTCTAAGTGGACCAAATTGGACCAAAACCACCAAAAACCGTTGCCGACGAGCCCATGCTCCAAAACTATGGGACCGATCTGTAAAATATCTTCACCATTCGATCCGGCGTGGTCCAAAGCAGTGCCATTTTGGATTTTATACAGATTGGTTCATTCTAAGTGGACAAAATTGGACCAAAACCACCAAAAACCGTTGCTGACGAGCCCATGCTCCAAAACTATGAGACCGATCGGAGCAATTTCTTCACTGTTCGATCCGGCATGATCCAAAATGGTGACGTTTTGGATTTTATACAGATTGGTTCACTCTAAGTAGACCAAATTGGACAAAAACTTTTAGTGCAAATTTGCCGACGAGCCCATGATCCGAAACTATGGGACCGATCCAGGCGATTTCTTCACCATTTGATCCAGCGTGGGGCAAAACGGTGCCGTATTTGATTTTATACAGATTAGTTCACTTTAAGTGGACCAAATTGGACCAAAACTTTTCGTTTCAGGCGTCGGTCACCGATTTTTATGCTATTTGGTGCCAAAAATCAGATGGAAAAAGTAGCCTTTGCTCATGTTATTGTAAATAAAAAGAAGATGAATTAGTTAACCTATATTACGCCTTGCGGCTTCTTCAGGGCTAAAAAAGCTCACGAGGTGCCAAGGTAAAATCGAACCACCTGTTTCCAAAAATCAGGTCCATTTTGACCTCCTTCAAGGTCAAAATAAAGGTCAAAGGACGGGGAACGCTGTAGCGCCCAAAGTTACTGTCTCATCGCGACAACAATGGTCTCAAACGTTTCCCCGTGCCCAGTTTCTGGATGAAAACAAAAATCCATAGTTGTGCACCGTGACCTTCAAGGTCAAAATCAAGGTCAAACGACGGGGAGCGCTAGCAGCAGTTTAGTACCTTCCGGCCGGTGCTCGGCTAGAGCAGCCGCTGGGAAGTCCGCTCTCTATTACCGGCGTTTTCCAAGTGTTCCGTGGCCCACCCTGTGGGAAACGTGAGTTCTGTCTATTGGCAAACGTGGGATCTATCCGAAACTGTAACTTTCGAGTTTTGACTGTCATTAGAGAGTGAAATATGGCTACATCAACTTTTGTTTACGTTCGTCAAGTGTTCAATACATGGAGAGGCGCCCTGGGTCACGCTCGGCTAACCCAGATTCTACCGATTTCCGGAGGGGTGGACCGCCGGCTGCACCAATCACAGCCACGGGCTGGATTCCACCGGGCTCTACCGTAACCTGGTGATCAGCTGACGGAGCCAACTCACGGTCAAGGCCGCAGCACACCACTGCTGCGCAACTGGGTCAGTCCAGGCAGAGGCGGTCTCAGCAAACCAACGTTGGTGGGGATACATTCGCCTCCTCCCTACCAAACGGCTAACCATCGACCGCACACAGGTTGGCGGAAGTGCCACCGGGGCTGCCGAGCCGGACGAAGAATCCAGAGCCGTCGCCATGGACCGAGCAGAGACCCGTCAGCAGCGGTCAGCATCCCTCTTTACGACTGAGTGCTGATCAACTCACTGCGGCGGCCCCCCTCTGCCGGGTCCCTGCCGCCGCCGTTGCGCCGAGCAGCAGCGGAGGCGCTGCGCTATGGGACGGATCGCCTTCAAAATGTCTCTTAATTCGAAAAATTAAACCTCAATTTTGAGGACGATAGAGACGGACCTCTGTGCCAAATTGACCGGCGCATCGAGTAGTAGCATTTGTTTTGGCGTTGAACTATTGCCATGTGGCAAAAAGTTGTCTCAAAGTCAGGCAACATCGCCCAAGCAGCGTGCGCACTTGGAGTAGCCGAGTGAACTAGCTTAGCTTAATCATTCATTATGCGCATAGTGTATCCTTCTATGGTAAAACTAAGCATACCAACGCAAACGTAGGTCTTTCAGCTTACATATACACCCTTAATCCAATTTCCAAGTTTATGTTTAAGCATGTTAGAAACACTTGCAATATCGCTTACAATGCTGACTCATTTAATTTTATATCCTCATTTGCATGTAATTTTTTTTTTAATCGCCGCCAGTCGTCGCCAAGTTTTTACCATGATTTATGATTGAAACATCATGCCGAAATGTTGCAAAAGGATTTGTTTGCTTCTGTTTGCTTCTCTGTGAGATATGGCAGTTTGCAGTTAGCGTTTACTGGTCGGCCGGTGCGCCTCAAGCATGCGGCGAGGCTGTGTCGTCTTAGGTTGAGTGCGAGCCACCCAAGCCTATCACGAGAGATATTGGATTAGTTGAGTCGCGGTGGTTGCCATGATAACGGCTCAAACGTTGCCTGAGGCAAATTGACCGGGGCTGGCCAGGACCCTGGCAAGTCACGGTCGAACGGCTTCAGTCGTTAGTTGGGTGCGTAGGCGGGTAATTTTGACCCCATTCCGCGTTTCAAAATTGACAGTGAGAAAACACTTCTACATTTGCCTCAAATAACGCCTGCATGACGTCATAATGTGGGACAAATTGACTTAAATTTATATTTGACATGAAAACAAAAATCAGATTCGAACTTAGCGCATCAAGCCCTGTGAACGTAACATAATCGCAGTTGTATCTTAAACTAAATTAAGAGGCATTTTGAAGGCGATCCGTCCCATGGTGCGCTGCGGCCGGGCCGGCAGCTGGGAGGAGGGGGAGGTCGGCGGCCGGACAGGGGTTGAGCCCAGAGGGTGGCACCCCCTTTATCCCGGCCCGGGCCGCGCGGTTGCGGACGGCCGCCATATTGTGGTGATTAACACGGGCGGCCGCCCGTGTTAAACGGCCACCCCGGCTGACATTATACAATATATTGAGCGAACTACTAGTGGTAGCGCAATATGACTACCACTGCAACGTTCCAAATTGATGCAGAATGATTCTAGGTGTTCAGTTTTATTTTGCGCGAAATTAATCTGAACACCTATAATCATTCTTCATTCAATTTGGAACATTGAAGTGGTAGTCATATTGCGCTACCACTAGTAGTTCGCTCAATATATTGTCAAATGTCAGCCGGGGTGCCCGCTTAACACGGGCGGCCGCCCGTGTTAATCACCGCAATATGGCGGCCGGCCGCAACCGCGCTCAGGCACCCTTGTCCCTTCCAGTTGTTATTCAGTTCAGTGGTTGAGCCTGGCACGGGCCGCACCAACAACAGTCCGGCTGGAACTGCTGAACATTCAGTCGTTACTGCCGAAACTGCCTGATATCACAGCAGACAACAAATCTCAAAACCCGCACACCCGACCGACTCGTCAACATTCCGGGCTATACCATACACCGGGCTGACAGAGCTGTTGGCAGGAAAAAGTCGGAAGGTGGCGTCGCAATTGCAGTGAAGATGCCAATGCAAGTGCAACGTCTTCATACTCGGACCCCAGCTGACTAGTCTCACCTATAATCCATCTGGTTGAAGGTCATAATAGACAAACGAAGAGCAATCAGCATCGCCTGCAGGGGCGTCGCTACAGGGGCGGTCCGGGTGCCCCAGATCCTCCCCCCTTTTTGAGCGGGCGCCGAAGGCGCCCACTCAAAAAGTGGATCTGTTCTGGGTTTTGAGAGGATGCCGAAGGCGCCCTCTAAACAAAATCAAACCAAGGAAAAAATAAAAAAAGACACTAAAAAATGCCCGCCAGCCAGTGGTGTACCGAGTATACGGTCATTCAGGGCATGACCTGGTCCTTTGGGCCCGAGGCGCCCATGCAAAGCTGGCGCCCCTCCGATCGGTGATGGCGTCCCTCCGGCCAGTGACGGCGCCCCCGGCCAGTGAGAGCGCCCCTCCGGCCATCGTCGGCGCCCCTCCGACCAGTGACGGCGCCCCTCCGGCCAGTGAAGGCGCCCCTCCGGCCAGTAACGACGCCTCTCCGGCCAGTGAAAACGCCCCTTCGGCGAGTGACGGCGCCCCTCCGACCAGTGACGGCGCCCCTCCGGCCAGTGACGGCGCCCCTCCGGTCAGTGACCGCGCCCCTCCGGCGAGTGATGGCGCCCCTCCGACCAGTGACGGCGCCCCTCCGGCCAGAGACAGCGCCTCTCCCGCCAGTGACGGCGCCCCTCTGGCGAGTGACGACGCCCCTCCGACTAGTGACTGACCCTCTCCGGCCCGTGACGGCGCCCCTCCGGCTACTGACGGCGCCCCCTCCGGCCAGTGACGGCGCCCCTCCGGCCAGTGACGGCGGCTCTCCGGTCAGCGACCGCGCCCCTCCGGCGAGTGACGGCGCCCCTCCGACCAGTGCAGTGACGGCGCCCCACCGGACAGTGACGGCGCCTCTTCCGCAAGTGACTGCGCCCCTCCGGCGAGTGACGGCGCCCCTCCGACTAGTGACTGCCCCTCTCCGGCCCGTGACGGCTCCCCTGGTCAGTGACGGAGCCCCTCCGGCTAGTGACGGAGGGGAGGGGGTGGGGCGCCTCTCCGTCCGCACGGTGTGGAAGGAGACGCGCCCCCACCCCTTGCAAAATATTCGTCAATATTGGTGGCGACCCTGTCGATCGGGTGTTGCCCCTCAAGGCAATCACCTGGTCCTTTGTGAATTTATGCGCACGCCACTGCCGCCAGCATATGTATGTGTGCCCCTATGCCAGTGAGGGCCCAAGCTCATGTGCGCCCGCCGCCCCTCTCCCAAAATGTGGCGCCCCCTTCATAACAGATGCGATGGTGGCAAGATGCCTTCCGAGGGCGGCATAAAGCGCTATGAGGGCGGTAAGATGCCTTTATAGGGCGGCCAGATGTCTTCCGAGGGCGTCATGGTGCCCTCTAAGGGCGGCATAATACGTTCTGAGGGCGGCAGAATGCCTTCCGAGGGCGGCAGGACGTCTTCTGAGGGCGGCATAATGCGTTCTGAGGACGGCAAAATGCCTTCCGAGGGTGGCATGATGCCTACCAAGGGCGGCATAATGCGCTCTGAGGACGGCAATATTTCTTCCAAGGGCGGCGTAATGCGCTCTGAGAGCGGCAGAATGCCTTCCGAGGGCGGCAAGATGTCTTTCGAGGGCGACATGATGCCTTCCGAGGGCGGTAAGATCTCTTACGAGGCCTTCCGAGGGCGGCAAGACGTTTTCTGAGGGCGGCATAATGCGCTCTGGGGGCGGCAAGATGCCTTCGAATTTCCAAGGACGGCATTTCGAGGGCGGCAAGATGTCTTCCGAGGGCGGCATGATGTTTTCCGAGGGCGACGAGATACCTTCCGGAGGCGGCATAATGCGTTGTTACTGTGCAGTCGGCGCCCCTTCATGCCTCGCAGGGGGGGGGGGGGGGGGTCGCCCCTGCGGGTGCAGTTGTCGCCCCTCGAGTCGTCCACCCCCTTTGCATCGGAAACGAGGCTCCTTTTGGACTGTAGATGAAGATGCCAACAGCTGTGTCCCTCCCCCTCCCGAAATGTGCTTTCTGGTTGTGCGCCTGAGCCAATCCCTTTGATTATTCACCAATGTACCTGTCTCATGATGCACCGAAGCGATCGGTACCATTCTTATGTCTTGCGATTTACCGTTCGCAAGTTATTGGCTGATGTTTCCTTTCTTTCCTTGATGAGCTTTCCTTTAATTATTTTCTTCATTGTTATTTTTTTACTACCCATACCTTCAGTGCTGTGAATATGTGGAGTGAAACGCATCGAGTGGTGGTCGATATGATCCGTTAAACTAGTCTCTCATTAGTCAGGAATATGTCCCATGTTGATGTGCAATGCGCAGTCCTTGCATGAGCGTGCCACTGTACGGGTGTATGTTTGAAGTTGTCAGAGCTGTATTTTTTGTCTCGATTTAAAATCAACACAAAATTGAATTGCCCGCTGCAAAACATTGACATTTATATTCGACATTTATGACTTGATTCGTCGATATGCATGCATGGTTCACCACCGGGCACCGTTGACCGGGCATTGCAAATGTCTTCCCATCAGCAATAACGCTGTTTCACGACGCTTTTATTTTTTTCCTGGCGTAAAACCCATCCTCCCGATATGGAAGGATTGGTAGTAAGTTCAATTGCTCTTTTTATGTGAAGAGGGGCCGGCAAATTAAGCAAGTGAAATCCAGGAAGTTCATGGGATTTGCGCCCCTCTAGGCCGCCCTCCTCTGGCGCCTCCTCCTCTGGGTATGGCGCCCCCCTGGCAGTGTGACCCCCCACCACACTTTTTAGAAGGTAGCGACGCCTCTGATCGCCTGCGTAAAGGATGTAAATCGGACTCCGTCTACATCTGGCACTCAGGTCGACATAGATTATGACGACCTCGAACAACAAATACAGACGGTCATAAGCAAACATGAAACATGCAGCTTAGTGATCACGGGAGACTTCAACTCAGACCCGTCAACAAACCCTGCAGGATCCACCAGACTGCAAGATCTGCAGAAGTATCGCCTCCGACTGCTGGTCAATAAGCCAACATTCCATCGTAACGACACGCACTCCATTCTGGATAACATACTGATGTCGGACTCGGACACAGAACATTACACGAACGCCACGTGGGATGTACGAGACTGCGGCTACACGGTTTACCATTCAAAAGTCATCGTGCAGTTCCAAGTCAAGCGAGCTCGAGCTAAGCCCACATACAGATCCGACAGACACTGGAAGCTCCTGGACACCAACAGCTTGCTGAATGACCTGGTAGACGTTGACTGGCACGCAGTTGTCAGACGAGCCGACACATGCAGTGACCAGTGGGAAGCATTCAGCACGGCTGTTAACGGCATACTCGACCGGCACGTTCCAGTTCGACGCTACCGAGTGTACAATACGAGACCACCACCCATCAGCGAGGACACCCGACAACTCATGGAACGACGGCGAGCTGCCAAATCCACCAACGGCAACGACGTCTATCGCCATCTCAACGCAGAGGTTAAACGAGCGATACGCGCCAACTACCGCAGCAACGTGGAGCAGCGGGTCGCCGAGGCTCCGCCAAGTAATATGTGGCAGCAAGTTCGGCCAGTCATCGCCTCCAGAAAGGCAGCACTGACTGAACCAGAGAACTTGACTGCCGACGATCTTAATGCGTTCTTTACCAGTGTTACTTGTACTCGGGAATCTGTGTTGGCGGAGTTTGAACGGTCCGGCCAGGCGCCGCTTCATACCCGTCTGCATCGTGTTCATACCGATGTGCTGAACCTCGTGCCGATAACTAGACGAGTTGCAGGTGGTTGTTTACTCCATGCCGAATCGTGCCACATGTATCGAGCCCGACATACCGGTGTCCGTTCTGAAGCAGTACTTAAACGTGATAGGGCGAGTGCTGCTTCAGATTGTGAACTGCAGTATCGTGTCAGAGACAGTACCTGAACTTTGGAAAAGAGTGGTAGCTATACCACTGTACAAAAAAGGTGATCCAACGGACGCATCAAACTTTAGGCCAATCACGAACATACCAGTGATATGTAAAATCGTGGAAAAGGTCATGCATAGGCAAGTGAGCTCATTCTTGAACAGGAAAAATTTATGTGGTACAGAACAACATGGATTTATGGAGAATCGGTCGACTAGTACTGCACTGCTGACTGTGACAGACCACATTTTACGCGGTATGGACAACTCTGATGTCACTCTTTTGACTCTGATATATTTATCTAAGGAGTTCGATGTGATTGACTATTGTACCTTGCTTACAAAGATAGAACAGCTGCAGATCAGTTCAGGATGGTTTAAAAGCTATCTAGAGGCCCACAAGCAACAAGTTCGGGTGGGAAATGCGTTGTCATCTCCCAGAAACATAAATATCGGAACGTTCCAGGGGGCGTGTCTGGGGCCATTATTGTTCAACATTGCGACTCACGATCTAGCATTGCATCTGCCAACATCAATCAATGGATTCAATGTCATCATGACTAGATTCGCAGACGACACGCAGATCGGTGTAACGGGGCCTCGCGCTCGTCTCGGAGAGCTGCAGGCTGCCCTTGGTCAGCTGCTCGAAATTATGGGTATATGGTTCGCTCGCCCAAAATGGTATGAAGGTAAACGCAGCGAAAACTGAGATGATTCTGATCGGAGACAGACGTCAGCTGCAGTACGTAGGGGAAGGGCATGTGAATGTGTAGTTCTTAGGTGAAACCTTACAGCTAACCAAATGTGTTCGAAACCTCGGTGTGAAAATGGACTGTAACCTGTCGTGGGAACCACATGTTGCACATGTTATTAGCAAGTGTACTGGCATATTAATAGGTCTCGCCAGCGCCCGTCATCTCCTCCCGCGTCATCTCCTGCCACGGATTGTCGATCCACTCGTACTTTCACATGTGCGCTACTGCATTCAGGTGTGTGAAAGGGCCAACACAGGGAAAATTGCCAAACTATAAAAGTTTATAAACTTGCAGCAAGGGAAGTATCAGGCGCCGAAAAATATGACCACATTTCGGACTTTATCGCCACATTAGGCTGGCTACGGCCACAAAAGCTCGGTCACCTACTCGGACTTGTGCACTTCTTGCACAAAATATTGGTGACAGGACAGCCGAAATTGAACTGTTCACACGTGAATCGAGACAGACGTTGAAATAGACAGGACGACCCGGGTAACTTACGCGCACATCGAACCAGTGGCGGATCTAGGTTTCGAGTTTGGGGGAGGAAATTTCGCTCCGTTTCGTCAGCGAGAACAGTTGTTGACCGGGGGGCGGGGTCGGGTCGTCAGCGCAGAGTCGTTGAGCGGGGGGAGGGGAGTGGCGTCGGATCGGTCAGCGGGAAAGGTCTTTTGAGCGGGGGGGGGGGGGGCGTCGGATCGTCAGCCACGAAACTTTCGTTGAGCGAGGGAGGAGGGGGGGGGGGGGGGGATAAATCTCGCCTTCCGGAACAAAAATCACAACATCCCAGAACGGTTGTGGGGGGGGGGGGGGGGGGGATATGCATTTTGCCTAACGATTTATCGTTGGGGGGGGGGGGGCAATTGGGGCATTCCAGAGCAGATCGACCAAACCATGTCTAAATAACACACTGCATCTCATATTTCGATAAAAACTACGTGTCTGGGGTTATCTGGGCTGTTGACTCACGCTTGTGAACTTTTCAGCCTCGTCCGTCGAGAATGGTGTTTCGAATTACAGCCTTGGGCAACTTTGTAATGTCAAGCAGGAAAGTATGGCTCATTAACTCAAATATCTCGATTTTTTTACTCAAATATCTCGACAAATATCTCGAGAGAGCTTTCGATTGCCCGCCTTGCGCCTCTCGCTGCCGCGCTTGCTAATTATCCCGCGTCTCGCTCGAGCGAGAGGCGCGGGATAATTAGGAAAAAAAACTCCCCCCCCCCCTAACAGCAGCGCTGACGACCCGACGCTTCGCTGAGCCTTGCGCCTCTCGCTGCTGTTATTGGCTCGGATAATAACGAGGGTTGTGGTGGGCGTGTTCGGCTGAATACCCCAGCGAGGCGCGGAATAGTTAGGAAAAAAACTCCCCCCTTCCCGGGTTAACGACTGTTTTGTGCCTGCTGAGTTTTCGCCGTGACGACCCGACGTCACCTTCCCCCCGCTCCCTGGCTCTTCGCGCTGACGACCCGACGCTACCCCCCCCCCCCCTTCACCCCCTCGGGTCAACAACTTTTCACAGATGAAGCTGAACGTAAGTCCCCTCCCCCCCAAACTCGAACCCTAGACCCGCGCCAGTGCTGCTACCCGCACCTCCCCCCCCCCCGGGTCAACAACTTTTGCTTTTTGACTGCGGCTGTGACTGCGTCCCCCCAGTTAGAAATCCGTGGCGACGCCCCTGCTAAAAAATATTGTTTTTGCCTAGATAAACTGCAAAATAGACAGACAGTAAAAATATTCACGATTCAAAACATGCGCACCAGTGGTGAATGCAACCAATGCAACAACGTGGGGTGTGTGGTGAACTGCAAATGATCGTACGGTTGTGTCGCTGCACTGCTCGCCGCGGCTCCGTTCGATTCAATTGAAGTATGTATATTATTCATATCATATTGATTAAGGGGATGGATGCATTATTTTGCAGTACTACAGCAGTTTACAGGGACATACAACTACCTACATATAAAAAAATGACACATTTGTGATATTTGCGTTTTTTGGCGATGGCACCCCTTGAGCGATGGCG
>JAXIVJ010019008.1:0-21226 GCA_036785665.1 Chirona hameri | reverse complement strand
ATGGACACATATTAACACCAGATTTTTCATGCTATTGCAATTGATGAGTTAGACAATACAGATGCACTTACAAATGCCTATAACATCGATAGCATATCGCCGGCCACGGAGCCCCACACTGTTAACAAGGTGCGACAAATTTTGGAGCGCCGCGCCCACGAGGGGCCATTCGCACCTATGCACCAACGCCGGCTCAGCCGCTGCCGGAAGCCCGGCGGGCAGGATAGCATATCGCCGGCCGCGGAGCCCCACACCGTTAACGAGGCGCGAAAAAAGACTGCCGCAGACCTGCTGGAAGACTGGGACGGCTCGCCAGAAGATCACCCAGACAGCCAAAATCACGTCAACCTATGAGGGTAAGGGCTTCAGACGGACATCCGCCGAACGAGGGAAGAGTGAGCATCCAATCGCGGACCGGCTGACAGCGGCCGTCACGCAAGGTGACTCAAAGACACGGCCGGTATAGGCGGAAGTAACGGAGAGTATAATAACAGAAGTGGAGTGGATAACACGATCAGTCGCGCCGGGAGGAGGGCCATGATCAGTCGCGCCGGGAGGAGGGCCAAGATCAGTCGCGCCGGAGGAGGGCCAAGATCAGTCGCGCCGGGAGGAGGGCCAAGATCAGTCGCGCCGGGAGGAGGGCCAAGATCAGTCGCGCCGGGAGGAGGGCCAAGATCAGTCGCGCCGGGAGGAGGGCCAAGATCAGTCGCGCTGGCAGAGAAGGCCGTGAGGGTCGGCGTCGGAGTTGCGCCGAGAGAGGGGCCAGGAGAGTCGCGACGGAGACGGAGTCCTGACACCATGTCCGTGAGGAGATAGAGAGGAGAGCAAGAGGGACGAGGAGTGATGCCGGAGAGGCACGCCGGACAAGTCGTGCAGGGAGCCCACTGAGATCGGACAGTGCAGTGATATCCATCCATTGAGACTGATGGAGCGGCCCGGTGATTGACTAAGTGCTGAGACGGACGCCGCCGCCGGATATGGGAGCGTTTGCTATCCACCGGGCTTCACCTATCATAGTAAGGCCGCTGCTTGCCTCCTCACCAGCAATAGCATCCCAATATCAACAGGAGTCTGCCGCCTCACGTCATACCTAAGGGTCGTGTGCTCTGATGGGCGATCTGGGGCGGTAGAGATCTCGGGCAGGAAGGGACGGACCAGCAAGCCCGGCCGGGATCTAATGACCCCGGAAATAGATATTTACCATGAGGAGGGCAGGGGTGGAGCGTGAATTTTGAGGAGGGTCGGGGGTGTAATGGACTGGTTGGCCGTGAGGCGAGCCGGTGGAGGGGCGGGGAAATTATGTGTCACGGGCTCAATGTAAATAGACAGCTCAGGCGCGTGACGTAACTATTAACGCGACATGTAACCGTACAGGTGGTTTGGCGTAATAAAGATGAGAGATTGCGGAGATGGAGATCGTTATGAACTGAACGGAACAATGGTCGAGGGACCGCGAGGCGGGATGGATTTCGGACGGATCTGACATACCGGAGGCGCCGGCTCAGCGGAACGTGTTCCGCTTCACGTAAATTAACGCTGCCTCATTATTTACATGTTAATTACCCTTTTAGTTCACGTTTGACAAAATACGAAAGATCATCCCCAGCGTAAGATATGCAGATCGCTCTTCATTTCGTTGGTCGAAATCTGTCATAATCAAATATCTCCTCTGGACCCATAAATATTCATTCATATGCACTGAAGTCAAGTCAAAGTTTAGACGAAGCTTGGTATAATTATTTCGTTGAAATGTATATGAAGAGATTGTCAATCTCATTGTCACTCAACACGTTTGATTCGAGAGTAGTGGCTGGCAAGCTATCCGCATGTTTAAAGTTTACTGTATATGATAGTAAGCCGTGCTAGAAATCTATATAAAACAATTAAATAATCAACTTAACTGCAACTCAACCTTTGTAAGGAGATTATCATTTTTATCAAATTACCTTACACCTAATTAACTTGTTCACGGTGATCTATTGGCACCGGTTTCGCAGAGAAGTATCGTGTTATTTAAATATGGCAGGGCTTTCACATCCCAGCGATGGCCGCTGTATTGTGACGCGGCCGGTCTCGGCGACGGAGCCGCCGCGGACGGCGGCAGTGAAGGGGCGCCGCGTTAACGACTCCAGCTGCGGCGGCGGCGGAGGGGAGCCGCGCTCACTGGAAACACACCGTAAGAGACGGGCGATTGAGTTATAGATGCTTTTCGAATAGCTAAAGTTATAGACGTTTTCGGTTACATGGAATTGTACGCATGAGTTTTGAATAATGGATATAGATATTATAACAGGCCAGCCAATGACACTAACTTGAGTTTACCTGCCTTGGATAACACTGTCGACGTACACACACACACACACACACACACACACACACACACACACACACACACACACACGCACACACACACACACACACACACACACACGCACGCGCACACGCACACGCACACGCACACGCACACGCACACGCACACGCACACGCACACGCACACGCACACGCACACGCACACGCACACGCACACGCACACGCACACGCACACGCAGGTATATATGCACACATATACACATCGGACAGGCACGCGTATACACACCGACGGGCACACGTACGTTTATGCACGCACGAAGGCGTACGACGCCCACCCGTTCATACGTACGAACATACACTCGCATACACACACACACACACACACACACACACACACACACACACACACACACACACACACACACACACACACACACACACACGCACACAAACACACACACACACACACACACACACACACACACACACACACACACACACATACATACATACACACACACACACACACACACACACACACACACACACACACACACACACACACACACACACACACACACACACACACACACACACACACACACACACACACACACACACACACACACACACACATACATGCAGGCTGGCATGAGATTTTCAATGTCGAAACCCAGACATCGAACATGCGAGAGGGATCGGAGAATCAAGGAATGACAAGCTTCGATGATGACGATTTAATCCTAGCCGCGAAACTAGGTTGGTATGTGCTACACCCCTGCGTGCATTGGACTCTGCTGATAACGGTTATCTCGCTGACGGATTTGGGTAATCATTGATTAAATCATCTAACGAGGGAGGAATGCGGGATATTAATGTCGGGCGGCCAGGAGGAACAAAGTAAGTTGTTTTGATAGTTAATCGTTCCCGAGCATTGACGATTAACCGGGGATTAACGCCGTAAGACGCCAGATGCTGTGGTGGCCGAGGGGGGCCGAGAGCGGGGATGTGGGGCGATATCATGCCGCCGAGAGTAATGTGGGCGTGGATTCGGGGCGCTCGGGGCTGAGAGCAGGGATTGGAAGGTGATAGGTATGTGCGGTGAAGGGGCGTGGATTCGTGCCTCCCGATAACATAAGATTTAAGTCCATCGAGGAGGGCTTGCGAGGTATGCCGGATAACAGATCCTATGTTGTCTATGCTGCCACACTTGTCTTCCCGACCCTCGGATAAAATTTGTAGGTCTTATGTCCATCATGGAATTCCCCAGGTCGTACAAGGCGACCGGGAAATGGTGTCGCGGAGGCACCACGACGTGTGGAAGCGTAGGACCAGTGGGGCAAGGCGAGGCGACTGGGTATGTCCATCGCTATCGGCCAGGTGATTGCAATAAGTCGTCGTGCGAAAGCAGCCGATATTTAGTCAAGTAGCCTGGTCGTGCGACCGCGGAGTTTGAATAGGTTGTGGAGGCGGGTTGAGAAGAAGCGATTAAGCGGCGCAGTAAGACGAGATGTTCTGGTGTAAGAAAGCCGAGCCGCGAACCGTGAGGGGTGAGCGGCGGCCGAGACTACATCACAGGGCGGGACGGGGAAGGAGGAAATTATCGGGATGATTAAAGGGAAAGGTGGGGAGCCCCACCCGGTCAAGGTTTCTCACCCGTAATTAATAGCACCACTGGAGGACGGTAGACGGAAAAGGGAGGGATCAAACCGTGGATTCGGATTAGTGTTTGAAAGGAGGGTAAATGGGAGTGAGGATCAATGATTGCATGCTAGAGTAATCGATTATGTTACAGACCAGTGGGAGAATTGACGCTCAGCGATTAATCATATGTGTGGAACCTGTAAGATCGGGGAGACAGTAGTGGGACTGTATTTGTTGGGGCCAGGCTGATTTTGGGGGCGGATCATGGGAACCGATATGGGGAAGGGATTCCGCAACGGATCATATGTCGGGTCATACTCCGGTAGGCTCTGTCGTGGGAGACCCTGTCCTAATGTCCACCACTTACCGAACTCCAAATACCATCTTGACATACCTTATATCCGAGCAATGAGAGGCCTATATGTTGACTGATGAATGGCCAGCCTCATCAAAAAATATTATGTACGAAGCCGGGCGAGGCGCCATTGCAACTGTTTGAAATTCGTATACACATTCGCGGGTGTTCCGAGAAACCACAAGAGATAGCGGACCGTCGTTACTGTAAATCGATCCGCGAGGTCAAGAAACTCCCGCACGCAAATGTTCGAAATGTTGCAAATTGTTGCAAAATGTTGCAATACGCTCTAAATATTGCAACTGAAGCAACTGAGGTGATTCTAACGATATTGCAATCAGCGGCCCGAACAGGTACAGAGAAGTGTTTGTACAGAAAATGGAGATTTTGTATTTGTTTTATCGCTTTTGTTAGTGATGCAGTGTTGCAGAGCCCGAGTTGCCCTGTTACACGACCATTTAGAGGCCCAGCAAAATATAGTGGCTTAAATCCGAGGAGATAATCTGTGGGCGTCACTTTGACCACCCCTGAAGTTTTTCGAGAATAGCGAGAAAACAGCGGCGCGCAGCGCTGCCAAATTTGGCACGGCTATGTGTGCATCATTTACCCAGTACCCACATTGTGCGAAAGTTTTAACTTCAGGTCATCTGAAGTAGGTCACCAGGTCATGTCAAGTGACCTTACCTCCAAACATGTCTGTGGTCGTGCCAAAGTCACAGTGTTTGTCCGAAAAATTTGAAACTTGCAGGATTTCATAAGGTCATAAGTACCTGCAATTCGTTTATCTCGGATTTGTTTGTATTGGTGACCTAAGGTCAGGTCAATTTCGGGACCTCCCCATTGGGAGGTTCGCAACCAATGGGTCAATGGGAAAATATACAAATGCTTCCTTTTCAGAGAATATGCATTGGATCAGGCCAATTCTTTCACAATCGTGTATTTTAGCTCATTGCTGATAATCTATGTGCAATTGTTTCTCAATGACCTCTGCAAGGTCGGCTGAGGTCATCTCAGGTCACTAGCACTTTTGTGCCAATAACTCTTGATAGTATAAAGATAGGGACGTGTAAATGACACCAATGTGTCATTGTGTTTGTCTCATCAAGTTGCGTCGCCCTATATGCAACATGACCTACCTGGGTCACCAAATGACTTCGATCTAAGGTCAAATTTTGAAGTTGACCTAACCAGGTCACCATTAATATGTTGTTTCGAAGTGACTGTACGAGACAAACACGATGGTGTTAGCATTATTGCTATGTCTAACCAATACAAAAGTTATTTATGAAAACACTTTTAGAAAAAAATGTCTTCGTGACCTTTGGTGACCTTGGGGCCTTAACTATTGAACGGAGTTAAATTTGAGTACAACTCTGAATTTGCATGAGCTTTCAATTACTTTTTTCCGTGTATTACTAACTCTCATAGTTCCCGAGATATTTGGGGATTTCTAGAGCAAAGTCCTTCACTTGAAAAATGTGACCTCAATATTGACCTGAGCCAAATAATACACGAGTAACTTCGAATGGCCTTGTAGAGAGCTTTCGAACATTGTTTTCTGTGTATTTCTAGCCTTTTTAGTTTTCGAGTGAGAGGGGGAGGGGGATCGCAATGAGATTTTGCATGCTGATCATGCCGGCTAGCAAAAGTCATGTACTGTTGACGTCACGACCAATCAGAGGCTGGTGTTGGATGGGACCCTCCCGCGTAATGCTGAAGGTGCCGGAGTGAGCCCGCTGGGTGTGAGCCCCATTGACCCAGCATTGACCCTAGGTAATCGAGTAAAAAGCTTCTCTCGGCCCGAGCGGTCGAATTCAGCCACCACCTCGTCTCTCAGGGGCGGCGCCACCACTTTTGGATAGGGGGTCCATATTGTTCGTAGAAAATCGAGTTTTATGCAAATATGAAATAAAAACGTCAAAAGAACGGAAATGATAGTCTCTTAAAAGAAATAGTTCACCTTCAACATTAGTTTTAAACTGAGATAGCAGTTTTGTAGCCCGTGTTGGGAAACCCCTATCTGCAAGTTTTCTTGACTGAAAAGACTCCCCAGCCGAATATATTTGAGTTTTTGGCGAAGGAATGCGGTGCTGGCGAAAGAATGTTGTACTGGTTCTAACCCGGGCAGAGGCTATACCATCAGCCAATCAGCTTGCAGCTGGTGCTAGCAAGCGATCGCCGGCCGCCGGTTGGCACATCTCCAATGCGAGTCTATCTTTACGCAACTACTTTCGAATTTGATTGGCTGAACCATTTGTTTACATTCGCGTGACGTCAGGACTCTGACTCAGAGAGTATGCATATAGTTTTGATAAACAATAAAAATTGACGGTCTTCTGTCATGAATCGGCGAGATATAAGGCCATTTTTGACAATATAAAAAGAAATTGTATTAACAAATATAATCAAATCGTGTTGGGTAAACAAATTCCAAGGTGAACTATTTCCTTTAACAATGGTTATCTCAAATTTTCAAAATTTTGACTTTTTGACCCAAAAATAAACAAACTGATTTGTTTTTTCGGGAAAAAGTCCACAAAATCAAAACATTTGAAGATATTAAACAAACACGGAATATATATGGGATAACTAAGTATGGACGATTCCCAAACGAAATTTCAAATCAATATCTTTATTTTGTACTGACTTATAGCTCCCTAAGTATAAGTAACTCATGACGTCATTTTTTGATGTTACGTTTTGTTGTCTTTTATTGACCAGATACAGATAAATGCCAATGCTGTATTTATGAGACCAAACTGGTCTAGAAACATGCCTTTTTTATTTATATTAATCAATTTCAAATTTTGACCTTATGTGACCTGATCTTGACTTGAGGGCCATTATATGGGGTCAGGTTGTGAAAATAGCTGCTACTATATAATTATACGTGTAAAATAACCTATAAAACATGTGTCGCATGGCTTTCGTAGACCTCTTGCCAATAGTGACCTTTTGTGACCTGACCTTGACCATGATCTTTGCTTAGAATTTCACTTTTGCTTATGCGGGAGGTGCGTTATACCTTTGAGAGCACTTTGTACGATAATAGGGCGAAACACACTGTACGCACCGTACACATGTTTGCTTGAACACGGCTACTGAATGCCAAGTGATGCCTCGCATTTTACCTGGCATGATTGAATATTAATGTTTTAGGGCCTCGAAACATTTAGTATTAGTGCTTCATTAACCCGCGCCCCGCAGGGGCATTCAGCCGAACACGCCCCGCGGGTGAGGGGGGCAGATTCTGCCCTCTCGTTATCTTTCGAACCAATAACCGCAGCGAGACGCGCAAGCAGGCAATCGAAAGCTCTTAATGAGATGCATCTAAAGCATACGCGAAATTGTTAAAATAAGGTCACATGTCAGGTCACAGTCAGGTCAAAGGTCAAAATTAAGGTATTTAAGTTGTTGGGCCATACTTTCCATCCAAAGCCTTAGATTGCGACTATTATCGGTCAAACACGCTGTACACACCATCCACATGTTATAACATGTGGATGGTGACCATCCTGAGACCATGGACTACTCTGCCATGCTGAAAATTATGCGTTTTCAATCTATAGATTAAAAACGCATAATTTTCAGCATGGCAGAGTAGTCCATGGTCTCAGGATCGTCATATTTGTAGGCATGCAATGCCACCAAATTTGATTGAGCTTCAACATGGAAAACATTGGCGACACATGAAGGCAATGATATACACGGAGTAACGGAGTACATTTTTCCAGCGAAAAGTTGCTGTGATAGCGGGGTACTGTACTGTACCCCGCTATCTGAAGATAGGGGAGGGGACGCATCCCCCGCGTCCCCCCCCCCCCCCCGTGGCGCCGCCCCTGAGTCGTCTCTAGTGTTTGTACATACCTACTGCACTGTAAAGTAGGTACAGGTCATCTGGTGTTAAATTTTCCGGTTGCTTTGTAGGTCCACGTTGAGGTGCAATGACATTTTTCAATTGCTGAAACGTTGACGGGGATGTTGAATTATGAACGTGGTTAGCTATATCTGCCCGATAGTCTTTGCGAATCCATTTTCGTTCCGCTTTCTTTTTTCAAACGATGAAAAACGGCAGGTGCCTTAGACATTCCATGGAAAAAAAATTCCGTTCCATGGAATAATTTCCTTGGTGCCTTAAAACTGTTTAGTATCATCCCGTAAGAGCTAGTCCTTGTCGGTCCCGAACGTTTCATCTCAATCTGAATATAACACACTTTTTAATTATTTCACTCATTTTTTCGACGATTGAGCCAAAGGCAAGACGTTAACCTTATATAATACACAACGGGGTAGGGCAAGGCATTGCTAGGGTGTAACAAATATTGACCGACCCTCAGTCCCCGAGAACTCAGTAGGCTGGGCTGCCGAGTTTCCCTGCAGTGGATTTTAGAACGTGGCTACGCCACTGTGTTCAAACAATACCTATAGACACAAACCAACTCTGACACAACTTCAGCTTAATCAGCATGGCTCGTAGGTCTAGATATAGAAACAAAGTTGTTCTGTTCTTCTCCAAAGTTGCAGTACACAGCGAATGCTTTCAGGAACTGCTGCCTATCTCAACATGAATGTGCACACCATGAAAACACGTATCTAACCAAAAATGTATTAATATGCCTCTGTTAACCCAGTCACAAGCAAATGATCAACCAGCTCAGCCACAGCAGCTGAAATGATTAGCGCTCGGCAGACTACTGATGTCGGCGACTACGGATGAAGAAAGACGGACGCTACGGACAAGACCAGCTCAGCCACACCAGCTGAAATGATTAGCGCTCGGCAGACTACGGATGTCGGCGACAGCGCTCGGCAGACTACGGATGTCGGCGACTACAGATGAAGAAAGACGGACGCTACGGACAAAATTTGAACGACGGACCGACGGACGGACGAACCGACCGACGGACCGACAGACTGACTGGCGATCAAATCATTAGCGCTCGGCAGACTACGGATGTCGGCGACTACGGATGAAGAAAGACGGACGCTACGGAGACAAGATTTGAACGACGGACCGTCGCACAGACGAACCGACGGACGGACCGACAGACTGACTGTCGATCGACTCACTCACAAATCGTCAACAAACGGAGATAAAGATAACTAGCGTAGGCTAAGCACGTAAACCCCAAACGTCGCGCCGCCACGCTCCTGGGTTGGAGTGTTTTTTCCACACCATCATCTGATTTCCGGCCCGGCGTGAACAATGACGGCGGGTAGAGCCGGCAGATTTGATCCGCCATCTGCCGCACATGCACATCATTTATTCAGCAGACGTTAACATTGGAGGCACAGGTCATGTCAGGTCTTTGGTGATAACCAATAGCTATTTAAATGGCGTCAAACTCCATAAATGTTTAAATGCTTCAGAAAATGGACGTTGGATCGAGTTACTTGATTATATTCTCAAAACTGGCTACACTATACAAGCACAATACTGAATACCTATCTCAAATGCTTGAGCCGAACTATTTCACAAGGTCGAGTTTAGGACCTTTGGTAATGACAATGTGCATTTTTCACGATAGCTCGCATTTGCCGTATTATCGCATTCTGATTGGCAATGATACCTAACCTCATAGCGTTCAATCTCGATCTCAAAAGCTCCAATAGGAAATCTCGAACAAAATTAAACACTCGAACGTTTATTATTTATATATTTACCTACATGTATTTGTGGGAGAATGTTCAGCCCTGCGGCACAGTATTCAGCAGGCAGACGCCACGTTTGAGAGACGCTGGAAAGCAACTGTTGTGTCTTGCGGCACAGCATGTACCAGGCGTCCGCCTCGAGAGAGGGCTGGAATAGGAACTGCTGAGCTATGCGGCACAGCATGTGACAGGCGGCATCTTATGATTAGGGCTTTAGGGCGTCGCAACCGCTTTGCTTATATGGCGCTCATTGAAGTGGCATCTATGGGCTGGAAAAGTAACTTCTGAGTGGTACCGCACGTACACAGCTGATTATTCACCAGATGTCATCCCCGTAAGTCTATATGGGCCGAAATACGCGGCATATAAATTATAATGCAACAAACGATTTTTTCTTCTTCAGAAACAACGTGTGCCGCTGACGGGCGATGTATCCCGAGCACGGGCGGAGTTACCTACTAAAATGGTGAGGCTACTGCCCCACCATTATAATTTTGCCTCACAAACTTTGTGTTTTGGCCCACCAACTTCCGTCTGATTTGAGGGTTTCCTGGCGTTAAAATTGTAATTTTCACCTCAACTTGTCAAAACCACCAACAAATGTGACATTTTGCCCCACCAACTTCTTTGGAAAAGCTCCGCCCATGACCTCGAGGTGAAGTGGCTTAACTTACAGGAGATGGTGTCGGTGATGTGAAGTGATCACTGAAATCGCCCATCATCAGCCGAGCTCTAAAAGTCTGAACTGGTTGAATGTTGATAGGAGCGTGTGCCGAAACTGATCACCAGAGAGACTGTGTCATCATGAGTACCTTTTCGATCACATTCTTCAGCCGAGCTCTAAACTACTGAGTTTCATCAAATTATTGTATCCATTTACACGCATTTACAGTATGGAAATACAACGAATACTTTTTGTTATCGGAATTTTGATGAAAAAAGAATTATAAACCCTCAGTGTGTAGGCTACAGCCTACAGTGACAGTTAAGTCTATCTAATCTAAGTATCTAAGCATCTAAGTCGTAGTTAGGCTACTAATATTTTTCAAGTAAAAGAGAGTATCTTAGTATCTTCACCCTGTCCGGAAATCAGTGCGAAGTCTAGACCACAGGAACGGCACGGGTTAATAAGCAAGCAGAGTTAAAGAAGCCGCTCATCCTTCGCGCACTCCACAGCTTCTTCCTTACGCCTGTCTGCCGGCCGCCCAGTGCTAACCTGGCTGTTGCCCCTGCCCCGGTCAGATCAGTGACAGTGACCCTGGTAACCTGGCTGTTGCCCCTGTCCCGGTCAGATCAGTGACAGTGGCCCTGGTAACCTGGCTGTTGCCCCTGCCCCGGTCAGATCAGTGACAGTGACCCTGGTAACCTGGCTGTTGCCCCTGTCCCGGACAGATCAGTGACAGTGACCCTGGTAACCTGGCTGTTGCCCCTGCCCCGGTCAGATCAGTGACAGTGACCCTGGTAACCTGGCTGTTGCCCCTGCCCCGGTCAGATCAGTGACAGTGACCCTGGTAACCTGGCTGTTGCCCCTGCCCCGGTCAGATCAGTGACAGTGACCCTGGTAACCTGGCTGTTGCCCCTGCCCCGGACAGATCAGTGATAGTGACCCTGGTAACCTGGCTGTTGCCCCTGCCCCGGTCAGATCAGTGACAGTGACCCTGGTAACCTGGCTGTTGCCCCTGCCCCGGTCAGATCAGTGACAGTGACCCTGGTAACTTGGCTGTTGCCCCTGCCCCGGACAGATCAGTGACAGTGACCCTGGTAACCTGGCTGTTGCCCCTGGCCCGGTCAGATCAGTGACAGTGACCCTGGTAACCTGGCTGTTGCCCCTGCCCCGGACAGATCAGTGACAGTGACCCTGGTAACAGTTGGCCAGCTGACACAGCGGACGCAACGTGTCCTCGCAATAGAAGTCGTTCCATCCTGCGATGCGGCGCATTATGCACTTCTCTGGGACTCCTTTTGAATTGGTGCTGCTCGGCTGTTTCGGCTCCCACCAGTCGGGCGAGATCTGCACAGCGCCGCAGCCGTCCGCCCAGGCGTACTCCTGCTGACGAAAGTTCTCGCCACCCAGCCAGCAACTGCCGTCCTCTGTCAGCTCACTGACGCACTGGCGCTCCTTCGGTGTGCGCGGAACGACCAGGTGAGCGCCGAGGCCTACGCAGGTCAGCTCCGCCTCAGTGAAGGTTTCAAAGGTGTCCACGTAGATCAGACAGCGGCCGGCACATCGACGGAAGCCGTCCGGACAGCCGCACGGCTCGGCCACGGTGCCTGGAAGGGGGAGGCGTCCGTCAGACAGCGGACGGCACAGGCACGGTTCGGCCACGGTGCCTGGAAGGGAGAGGTGTTGATCAGACAGCGGACGGCACAGGCACGGTTCGGCCACGGTGCCTGGAAGGGAGAGGTGTCTGTCAGACAGCGGCCGGACAGCCGCACGGCTTGGCCACGGTGCCTGGAAGGGAGAGGTGTCCGTCAGACAGCGGCCGGACAACCGCACGGCTTGGCCACGGTGCCTGGAAGGGAGAGGTGTCCGTCAGACAGCGGCCAGACAGCCGCACGGCTTGGCCACGGTGCCTGGAAGGGAGAGGTGTCCGTCAGACAGCGGCCGGCACATCGACGGAAGCCGTCCGGACAGCCGCACGGCTTGGCCACGGTGCCTGGAAGAGAGAGGTGTCGGTCAAACAGCGGCTGGCACAGGCACGGCTCGGGGACGGTGCCTGGGAGGGAGAGGTGTCCGTCAGACAGCGGCCGGACAGCCGCACGGCTTGGCCACGGTGCCTGGAAGGGAGAGGTGTCCGTCAGACAGCGGCCTGACAGCCGCACGGCTTGGCCACGGTGCCTAGAAGGGAGAGGTGTCCGTCAGACAGCGGCCGGCACTTCGACGGAAGCCGTCCGGACAGCCGCACGGCTTGGCCACGGTGCCTGGAAGAGAGAGGTGTCGGTCAGACAGCGGCTAGCACAGGCACGGCTCGGGGACGGTGCCTAGGAGGGGGAGGTGTCCGTGCGTCATGTCAGGAAAATAGGAGCGTATCGAGATGGCCGAGAGAGGCGTGGACTGGACTGGAACATCCAACCGGTCACCGGTCATCGTGGCTGTTAGTTGTTACTATCCTATTCTGATTGGGAAGAGGCGGTAAGGAGGAAGTATTACATTTGCAACATTGTTTTTCGATTATGTATAAATTGAGGAAGTGGACAGACAGTGTGTGTCTAACGCTGGTTTTGTCTGTTCAAACACGTTAACAATCATGAACGGAGTACGCGACAAGGTAGGTGTTTACGGCGATATATCCATGACAGTTAATTGGAGACCTTCCATAGACTAAGAAAAACTCATTACAAATTAATATAGAATCACTAGCGGATCCAGGGTGAGGGCAAAGCGGGGGAACCATGGGGGGGACCGGGGGAGCAGGTGAGACCATGGCGGTCCCCCCAAACTGCCTGAAATCGGCGCAAAATTGACACATTTCCTAATATAGAAGAAAATATAAGCAACTTTGACAAAGGAAAGTTTGTTTTAAATCAGCTATCAATGTATAAGCAAGCGAAATCCGATGAGTTTTCAGAATTGTGTGCTAATTTTCAGAATGCCCCCCCCCCCCCCCCCCCCCCTCCAAACACCGTTCTGGATCCGCCAATGTATAGAATGGGCCATGGGGCTGGGGGCAACTTATGAGAGACGCTAGAAAGCAACAGAAAGCAACAGAAAGCATTGCGGCACAGCATACACCAGGCGACCGCCTTTAGAGACATCTGTGGGCTGGAATAGGAACTACTAAGCTATGCGGCACAGCATCAAACAGGCGTCAAACAGGCGCTCGCAGAGACATCTATGGACTAGAATAGGAACTCCTCAGTTGTGCGGCACAGCATGCAACAAGCGTTTGAGAGATGTTCTAGGCTCGAGCGCCCTCAACCGGATTAGGTTGAGGCTTCATTTTATCAACCGGTCGTTCCCGCGCCTCAACTAAAATCGGTTGAGCCTCCACCAACCCATAGGCGTAGGAACGGGGGGATGCCCCCCACACTTTCAGGTTGGGGGGGGGGGGGGGCAGCAATATGAACTGCCCCCCTCCCCACTTTTGACCGATTTCTTCTCCTCCGATCACTTCTATTGGTTCGATATGAATGCCTTTTAAGTTGGCAGAAAAATAACTAATTCACAGCTTCACAATCATAAGCGTAGGAACGGGGACTGGGGGACCATGGTCCCCCACCTTTAGGCTGGGGCCAACCATGATAACTGGCCGGTCAGGGACGGCGCCACAGGGGGGGGGGGGCAGGAGGGGCAGCTGCCCCTCCAACCGCCAGCTGGACCCTTTTCGGCCAGCCTGGCGGGCGGACGAGCTGAATGTTCTCTCAGACTGTCTCGGAGCGCGATGAAGCAGCGCAAGCTCAACTCTGTGGCAGTCTGCCAAGTGCCATGTCCATCAGAAGGAGACACGCAACGTTCCTGATCGGGATATCGCCCGCGAATATGCGTCCCTGAACGGTCCTTGTCATTCCACCTTCGGGACGTTTTGATGTCATCTGAGATCAGGCACCTAGCCAAGGAGGGACGGCGGGTGTGCCCCCCCCCCCCTATGGAGGCCAGGAGGGCCCTTTTCGGCGCGCTGCGCGCGCCGAAAAGGGCCGACAAGACCGCGCGAAGCGCGGTATCATGGGCTCTTTATCACGAGAAACGTGGTCTTTAGAGAGTTTAGAGAACTTCAGAGGCCCTTTAGGGCCACCAGGGCCCTCTCTGAAAGACCAGAGGGCCTCTTGGACGTTCAAAAGAGCCCTGTGCATGTCAGAGGAGCCCCTGTCTAGACCGAGAGGGCCCCTGAGCGGGTCAGAGGGCCCCCTCAACACGTCGAATGGGCCCCTTAGCCAGCACAGAAGGGCCCCTGGGCAGTTCGAGAGGCCCCTGAGCATGTCGGCAGGGCGACAAAGCAGTCAGCGCAGTCCATTGCCAAGTCATAAGGGCCCCTGAGCAGGTTGGAGTGTGGACAGACCAGAGGGCCCCTGGGAAGTTAAAAGGGTCCATAAGGAGATCAGAGGGTCCCCTGACCAGACCAAAAGGGTCCCTAAGCAGGTCAGAAGGGTCCCTGAACATGCCGAATGGGCCCCTAGTCAGCTCGGAGGGGCCCAGGTCGGAGGGCCCTCGGAGCATGTCGAAAGGCGACAAAGCAGCCCGCGCAGTCCCTTGCCAGGTCGGAAGGGCCCCTTATAAGGCTGGAAGGTCTCTGGAGAGACCAGAGGGCACCTGTAAAGTTCAAAGGGCCCCTGTGCAGATCGGAGGGGTCCCTGACCCGACCGAAAGGACCCCTGGGTGGGTAAGAAGGGCCCCTGAACATGCCGAATTGGCCCTAGCCAGCACGGAGGGGCACCAGGGCAGGTCGGAGGGCCCCTTGAGCATGTTGCCAGGGCGACAAAGTAACCAGCGCAGTCCGACCAGAAGAGTCGCTGACAGATCGGAGGGGCTCCTGGGTAAGTCAGAGGGGCCCTGGCTTGACTGAAAGAGTCCCTGGGCCGGTCGGAAGGGCCCTTGAACATGCCGGATGAGTTCCTAGCCAGACTGGAGGGGCCCCTGGGCAGGTCGGAGGGGCCCCTGAGCATGTCGGCAGTGCGACGAAGCAGCCTGTGCAGTCCCTGGCCAGGTCGGAAGGACCTCTGAACAGGCCGAATGGGCCCCTTGACACACAAGAGGGGCTTCTTGAAAGGTCAAAGGAGCCCCTGGTCAGACCGGAAGGGCCAAAAGCACGTAGAGATCCCAGATGAAGATTACATACAAAGAGGACCTACTCCAAAATAAATAAATAGATTAAAATCAGAGCTTTCGGGTACATTGTAACACCCTTCGTCAGGGTGTTACAATATACCCGAAAGCTCCGATTTTGTTTCTTGTAGAGTAAGCCCTCTTTGTATTTAATATATAACACCCACTCCACATCATGTCTTTTCGCGGATCCCATATGAGTCCTTGAACAGGTCGGAAGGGCGTTGAAAAGGTCGGAGGGGCCCCTAGACGATCTGAAGGGACCCTTAGCCTTTACACAGTAAGAATGCAGTTGTCCAGAGAATAAAACTCAAGATTTTCGCGCCGCTCCGCGGCGCAATTTATTTAAAAGTTCTAGGTCTTGAGCTTAAAAAAAATATTCCAAGTTGGTATAACTAATTCCAAATTGGTGTCGCTGGTTCCAAAGATAATGTGGCAGTTTGCTAGCTCCAGCTCCTAAAAGTTGGTATGGCCCATGCCACTCCTGTCATACTACATTTTCCATCCTTGTAACGTGCCTTTTCATCCGTTTTGTTTGGCCCTTTCAACGCTTGGGAAGGGGCCCTTTCAACGCTCGGGAAGGGGGCCCTTTCGAGACCACCCCCCCCCCCCTGGACGAAATCCTGGCTACGTGCCTGTCCGAGATGATAGCACCGAAAGAAAATGTGATGACTAGTAAATTCCTTCTGGTAACTAGTGAACTATAGTAAACATCCTTCTTACATGTCGCAAAAAATGAAAAAGTTATAGTTGATAACTTAGTCAGATTGAGTAAAAACTTTATTTATTTATTATTTATTGTACATCATTGGCACTCATCCACAAGGATGTGGCTATTATGAGCCCTCGTCAGACATAGGTTCACATGTTAAGAATCACAACTGCTCAGAAATAGTAGATGAAATACAAAAGCACAACCTAAAACAGCACAAAACAAAAATATTTGTATACGCTAAAATGATTGAAGTACCTACAAAGAACAATACTAAGCGGACGATATAAAATCTTCTAAAATCTTAAGTGAGAAGACAAGCTTTCAACACTTTCTTAAAGCGCGCGTATGACATGCCCTGCAGCTCAGATCCGATCACATGTTCATTGTACAGCACACATGCCCGGTGCCTAAAAGTTCTTTTGCCAATGTTAGTGCGAAAGCGAGACAAGTACAGGTGGTCTGAGTGTCTGGTTCTGCGTTCAACTTCATCTCTGTTGTAACGCACCTCTCGCCTAAGTACCTCGGACTCATTGGTCATAACGATTTTATGCAGGAGACACAAATCATTAAAGTCCACCATCGCTGCGATAGGGAGCCACTCCAAGTTCTCTATCACATCGGACACATGTTGGTATCTTTGTCGGCCTGATATCAACCTAGCAGCAAAGTTTTGCACTTTTTGTAGTCGTTTCAGGGCAGTTTTGTTGGCACAGCCGAATACTTGGCTACAGTAACGTACATGGGACATGACTAACGCGTTCACAACAGTCGGCAGTACTTGAGCCGGTATCATGTGCTTTGCGTGCATAAGGCCTATAAGAATCCCGAAACATTTTTTGACGATGCTATCTATATGAGGCTCAAAACTTAAACGACTGTCGAACATAACGCCGAGGTTTCGCGCTGAAGACACAGGTGGAGGGTCTCTCCGATGAACTCAACCCGAGCAGGCTCTGCTGCAGCAGATTGTAGAGCAAACCTATCCCCGACGACCATCAGTTCGGTTTTGGCAGCGTTAATCTTCATCCCATTCTGCAGGAAATATGTAGCCAGCGTGTCGAGAACTCCCTCCAGTGCCGTCTGAATATCTGGTAGCCTCTCTTTCGGTCCCGAGATAGCCACCTGAGTGTCGTCGGCGTATCTGGCCATTCGGACGAGGAAGCCGTCTACGTCTGTCGGTACGTAGCAGGCAGCGCTGAACTTGAACTGTGTGACGACACACTTGAAAATAAAGGCTGTGATGCTCTTTAAACCTCGCCCTACGGGGTCCTAAAACAACCCCCCCCCTGAGGTTTTTCTTGCATAACTTTTTAGGCATGCAGTGCATCTTGTTGAAATTTTAAGTAGCTAAGTATACAACAATTATACGTATGCTGTAAACAAAATTCATTGAAATTGGTTGAGAAATTTGGCAAATAATGATGTTTTGATGACGTCATGTTGGTGGAAAAACGATAAATGTTTGAAAAATCGTAGAAAACAGAGTTTTAAAGAAAATTGCAAACGTAATTAAGCAAAGATCCGAAATGTCATTTTCTTTAAAATGGCAATCTCGGATTAACAAAAAAAAATTGACCCCCAAAATGAAATTTTTTTTTTTTTGGGGGGGGGGTAAAAATCACCACAAAATTAAAATTTTCAAAGATGTTAAAAAAACGAAATATATGTGAGATAATAGTAAGATATAAGTGTAAGTGATATAAGTGTAAGCAATTCATGACGTCATTTTTTTATAACTTTTTTGGACTTTTTTTACCAGATACGAATAAATAATTACCTTTTTGTATTTCTGAGACAAAACTGGTCTAGAAACATGCCTTTTTATTTACATTTATCATTTTCTCATTTTGAGGTTTTCTGACAGCAAAATCGCTGTTCGGGACGTAGTCGATCGAGGTCATTCACTTGACCTGGAAGGTCATTCGTTGACCCGAAACCTAAAAATTGCACACCGTTAGATTTCAAACATGACAGGCAACATGTTGGTTCTTGCCGCGTTGCTCTATGTTGCTTGGTTTGGAAGTTAACAGGGGGTCTTTTTAGGACCCCCACCCCCGTAGGGCGAAGGTGAAAAAAAAACTCCCGTAGGGCGAGGGTTAAAGTGTTCAAGTTTGATCTGATCACAAATAAATGGTAATCCGTGCGGGAACGAGAAAGACGGAAATGATGTTAAATATATATTATATAATATTGATGGCTGAGTGGGCCCTTTTTCTGGAAAAGCTGCCCCCAAACCGAAAATATGTGGCGCCGGCCCTGGGTTTATGGGTTATGGCCCCTCACTTTTAAGCAATATATCCCTCGTCGATCACTGCTATTGGTTTGAGATGAATACCTTGAAGTTAGGAGAATAACTATGAATTCACGACCTGGCATAGAGAACGGGGCAGGGGCCATATGTCCCACTTTTTTAGCCTGGGGCCCCAAGCAATGATAACTGGCCCCTCACTTTTTAGAGATTTCACCCTCTTCGATCCCTGATATTGGTTCGAGATGAATGCCTTAAAGCTGGGAGAATAATGATTGATTCGCAGCCTCACAATCATAGGCAATATGAAAGGGTGGCTGCCTGGGGCCATATGCCCCACTTCTTCGCCTGGGGGTCCAACAATGATAACTGGCTGCCTCACTTTCGAGCGATTTCACCCTCTTCGATCACTGATATTTGTTCGAGATAAATGCTTTAAAGTTGGGAGAATACCGATGAATTCATAACCCCGCAATGCCATAAGCGTACCTAAGAACCGGGGCCCGGGGAGACCAGGGTCCAACGTTTTAGGTCGAGGGAGCCAACAATGTCAACTGCATCCCCTACTTTTGAGCGATTGCTCCCTCGTACATCGTTGATGTTGATTCCGTATGGGTGCCTTAAAGTTGTTATGATTACACCTAATTTTCCACCCTCAATAAATATTAAAGCGCATATACGTAGAAACTGGGGGTCAGGGGACCAAGGCCCCGCTTTTTAGACTGGGATCAACGATATTAACCCGCGACTTACTGGGGGGGCTATTTTTTGCCCCCCTCCCGTTATTTTGCAATAACTCCTAAAATAACACCGGTATCGTCACCAAACTTGCATTACCTTCTTTCACATCAATTCTACACATGTTGGCAAAAGTAAAAATATGAGGTTATGATAGGTCAACCGGGAATGACGTCAGAGTGACGTCATGTTCTTTGGTTTTTGTTGCAAAATAATGGTTTGCGGAAAATGCTGCCAAGGGTACGATATTTAAGATAAACTCAATTGTCTTAAATAAAATTACTGACAATAGACCGGGCTATCAAACTATTATCTCGGATTTTTGAGTTTTTTATTCAAAATTTTGAGAAATCCAAATACATTTTATTTTTGTTTTTAAATAATTTGCAAGACAAAATCAGAACTATCCCAAAAACGGAATATATGTGATTGAAACGTGTGCGGTGAATGTGTACCAAATTTGAAATCGATATCTTCAAAAATGGCTGTCTTATGACCTTTAAAGGACAAAAATCGACCACCTCTCACAGCATTACTATGCATAAAAAACGCATTTCCGTTTTTGCTTTCTACTTCTATTTATATGGAACAAACAATGTTCTAAGGTCATTTTTCGCGTTCTAGACGAAAAAAAACATAAACATGTGTTACAACGCCTAATGACCGTAATATACAGTTTGACCTCGTGACCTCGGATGACCAGACCCAAGGTCATAAACAGCTTAGAAAGGTACTTAGAAGTGTAGACACACGAATCATACCGATTTATCGAAAGCTTATGCGTTTAATATCGCAATTTTGCGCGACAATTCCATCCATCGAGACCTTTTGACACGGTCAAACATTTTGTACTTGACCTGACCTGTGACGTCATCGGTGACCCCGAGGTCAACAATATTATGTTTCCCTAGATAAATTTCCCAGGGCTATCGAATGCCGTTTGAATTTTTACATTCGGTCCAGTAGTTCCGGAGATCGGGGGGGGCTAAAAATAGCCCCCCCCCCCAGTAAGTCGCGTTATGAAATATACCCCAGTAACTCGCGGGTTAAAGGGAAATTTCACCGTTTGATCTATTTATGTGAATTTTCTGTGACACATGTATGGTATCAAATCGATCGTGAATGAAAGTGAAAAATCGCAATGAAATTATCTCAATGAAAAGTGAAATAACAACTTTTTCTATATGAAAAATTAAATTTAGGTATGAAAAAAATGTACTTACATATGGTGACGAACGGTTACAGGACACATTGGCGAATGTCATTTTCCCGAATGTAATTTTGGTGAATGCATATTGTCGAAGGGCACTTTGACGAGATGTCTTTTTGACGACATGTGAATATGGCGAGAGCAAAATGGCGAATGCATTTTTGTCGAAATGCCTTTTTGCCGACATGTCATTTTGTCGAAATGTCTTTTTGCCGACATGTCAAAAGGTTGAAATGTGATTTTGCCGACATGTCAAAAAATCGAAATGTCTTTTTGCCGAATGTCATTTTGCCGACATGTGAAAAGATCGAAATGTCTTTTTGCGGAAATGTTATATTGTCGACATGTGAAAAAGCCGAAATTGCATTTTTCCGAATGTTACTTTGTCGACGAGTGAAAAGTTCGAAATGCTTTTTTGCCAAAATGTCATTTTGTCGAAATGTGAAAAAGTCGAAATACCTTTTTGCCGAATGCCATTTTATCGACATGTGAAATGTTCGAAATATATTTTTGTCGAATGCCGAATGCCTTTAGTGCCATGCGCAGCAATTGTCGTCATGTGTCAATATTGTTTGTGCGCCCCAATCATCATA
>JAXIVJ010019007.1:0-21229 GCA_036785665.1 Chirona hameri | reverse complement strand
ACCGGTCCTGTCTTCCTCTGTGATCTCCCGTGTGGACCGGGCCTGGCTTCCTCTGTGATATCCCGTGTGACCGGGCCGGGCTGCCTCTGTGATATCCCGTGTGACCGGGCCTGGTTTCCTCTGTGATATCCCGTGTGACCGGGCCTGGCTTCCTCTGTGATCTCCCGTATGACCGGGCCTGGTTTCCCCTGTGATATCCCGTGTGACCGGGCCGGGCTGCCTCTGTGATCTCCCGTGTGGCCGACCTGGCTTCCTCTGTGATCTCCCGTGTGACCGGACCTGCTTCTTTTGTGATCTCCGTGTGACCGGGCTTGGCTTCCTCTGTGATCTCCCGTATGACCGGGCCGAGCTGCCTCTGTGATATCCCGTATGAACGGGCCGGGCTGCCTCTGTGATCTCCCGTGTGACCGGGCCTGGCTTCCTCTGTGATCTCCCGTATGACCAGGCCTGGCTTCCTCTGTGATCTCCCGTATGACTGGACCTGGCTTCCTCTGTGATCCCCCGTGTGACGGGGCCTGGCTCCTCTGTGATCTCCGTATGACCGGGCCTGGCTTCCTCTTGTGATCTCCCGTATGACCGGGCCTGGCTTTCCTCTGTGATCTCCCGTGTGACCGGACCTGGCTTATTTTGTTGATCTCCCGTGTGACCGGGCCTGGCTTCCTCTGTGATCTCCCGTATGACCGGGTCGGGCTGCCTCTGTGATATCCCGTATGACCGGGCCTGGCTGCCTCTGTGATATCCGTGGAAAGGGCATGGCTTCCTCTGTGATATCCCGTGTGACCGAGCCTGGTTTCCTCTGTGATATCCCGTATGACCGGGCCTGGTTTCCTCTGTAATCTCCCGTATGACCGGGCCTGGCTTCCCTCTGTGATCTCCCGTGTTGACCGGGCCTGGCTTCCTATGTGATCTCCCGTATGACCGGGCCTGGGCTTCCTCTGTGATCTCCCGTGTGACCGGGCCTGGCTTCCTATGTGATATCCCGTGTGACCGGGCCTGGCTTCCTAATGTGATCTCCCGTGTGGACGGGCCTGGTTTCCTCCTGTGATATCCCGTGTGACCGGGCCTGGTTTCCTCTGTGATATCCTGTGTTGACCGGGCCTGGCTTCCTCTGTGATCTCCCCGTGTGACCGGGCCTGGTTTCCTCTGCGAACTCCGGTCAGCTCCGAGGCAGGCCAGCCAGCCTGTTAGTCATTCCGTCAGGCCGGCGGGCCCGCGGCGGCGGACCCCCGGACCTCTGCCCACCTGGTATTGATCACTGGCGACGGCGGCGGGGCCGTTCACCTTCTGTGCCCTAACCGCTTCCGACTCTGGCGGCCGGCTTCAGACGGGCACGAAAATGTTTGCGTAGGCGCAAAATGGCCCAAGTGGTATTCGCGCCCTAAAGCCCCAATAAACAAACAAACAAACAAACTAACAAACATGGAAAGCTATGCGTGATAGAATGTTTTGTTATTGAATTATGTGACGCACCGACTTTGGAAACTTTTGAGAAAACGTGTATTTTGTAGCATCATTATTACTACTGTCAATGTCATCATTGAGGCCGGAGTTCATAGCGCTGGCGGGTTTGAGCATCATTGTCCGTGCTTGTTGCGTCCGTTGGCGCCCGACGCTGTGGACTGGCTGTGGTCCCGGCTGGGTACAGCAAGTCAGCACGTCAGCACGTCAGCACGTAGTAATCCTGGCTCGGTACAGCACGTCAGCACGTCATCACGTCAGCACGTCAGCACGTCAGCACGTCAGCACGTCAGCACGTCAGTCAATCCTGGCTCGGTACTGCACGTCAGCACGTCAGCACGTCAGTCAATCCTAGCTGGGTACAGCACGTCAGCACGACATCACGTCAGCACGTCAGCACTTCAGCACGTCAGTCAATCCTGGCTGGGTACAGCACGTCAGCACGTCATCACGTCAGTCAATCCTGGCTGGGTACAGCATGTCAGCACGACAGCACGTCATGTCTCTGGACGGCGTCTGTGTGACTCGTCCCACTGTCTCCGGACAGTGTCGTGTGACCCGACTGACTCCGGACAGCGTCGTGTGACTCGACTGACTCCGACAGCGTCGTGTGACTCGACTGACTCCGACGGCGTCGTGTGACTCGACTGACTCCGATGGCGTCGTGTGACTCGACTGACTCCGACAGCGTCCGTGTGACTCGGCTGACTCCGGACAGCGTCGTGTGACTCGGACTGACTCCGGACAGCGTCGTGTGACTCGACTGACTCCGGACGGCGTCGTGTGACTCGACTGACTCCGGACAGCGTCGTGTGACTCCGGCTGACTCCGGACAGCGTCGTGTGACTCGACGACTCCGACGGCGTCGTGAGACTCGACTGACTCCGGACGGCGTCGTGTGACTCGACTGACTCCGGACAGCGTCGTGTGACTCGGCTGACTCCGGACAGCGTCGTGTGACTCGGCTGACTCCGGACGGCGTGACTCGTGTGACTCGGCCGACTCCGGACAGCGTGACTTGTGTGACTCGGCTGACATCCGGACGGCGTGACTCGTGTGACTCGACTGACTCCGGACAGCGTCGTGTGACTCGAGCTGTCTCCGGACGGCGTGACTCGTGTGACTCGTACTTGTACTCCGGACAGCGTCGTGTGACTCGACTGACTCCGGACAGCGTCGTGTGACTCGGCTGACTCCGGACAGCGTCGTGTGACTCGGCTGACTCCGGACGGGTGTGACTCGACTGACTCCGGACGCGGTGACTCGTGTGACTCGGCTGACTCCGGACAGCGTCGTGTGACTCGGCTGACTCCGGACGGCGTGACTCGTGTGACTCTACTGACTCGGACAGCGTCGTGTGACTCCGGCTGACTATGGACAGCGTCATGCGACTCGGCTGACTCCGGACGGCGTGACTCGTGTGACTCGACTGACTACGGACAGCGTCGTGTGACTCGACTGACTCCGAACAGCGTAACTGATGTGACTCGACTGACTCCGGACGGCGTTACACGTGTGACTCGACTGACACCGGACAGCGTCGTGTGACTCGGCTGACTCCGGACAGCGTCGTGTGACTCGGCTGACTCCGGACAGTGTCGTGTGACTCGGCTGACTCCGACAGTGTCGTGTGACTCGGCTGACTCCGACAGCGTCGTGTGACTCGACTGACCTCCGGACAGCGTCGTGTGACTCGACTGTCTCCGGACGGCGTGACTCGTGTGACTCGGCTGACTCCGGACAGCGTCGTGTGACTCGGCTGACTCCGACGGTGTGACTCGACTGACTCCGGACGGCGTCGTGTGACTCGACTGACTCCGGACAGTGTCGTGTGACTCGACTGACTCCGAACAGCGTGACTCGTGTGACTCGACTGACTCCGGACGGCGTGACTCGTGTGACTCGACTGACACCGGACAGCGTCGTGTGACTCGGCTGACTCCGGACAGCGTCGTGTGATTCGGCTGACTCCGGACAGTGTCGTGTGACTCGGCTGACTCCGGACAGTGTCGTGTGACTCGGCTGACTCCGGACAGCGTCGTGTGACTCGACTGACTCGGACCAGCGTCGTGTGACTCGACTGTCTCCGGACGGCGTGACTCGTGTGACTCGGCTGACTCCGGACAGCGTCGTGTGACTCGGCTGACTCCGGACATTGTCGTGTGACTCGACTGACTCCCGGACAGCGTCGTGTGACTCGTCCCACTGTCTCCGGACAGCGTCGTGTGACTCGACTGACTTCCGGACAGCGTCGTATGACTCGGCTGACTCCGGACAGCGTCGTAAGACTCGGCTGACTCCGGACGGCGTGGACTCGTGTGACTCGACTGACTCCGGACAGTGTCGTGTGACTCGACTGACTCCGGACAGCGTCGTGTGACTCGACTGACTCCGGGCAGCGTCGTGTGACTCGATCTGAATCCGACGGCGTGACTCGTGTGACTCGGCTGACTCCGGACGGCGTGACTCGTGTGACTCGGCTGACTCCGGACGGCGTGACTCGTGTGACTCGACTGACTCCGGACGGCGTGACTCGTGTGACTCGACTGACCCGGACGGGCGTGACTCGTGTGACTCGACTGACTCCGGACGGCGTGGCACGTGTCACGTGACGGCCGGCCGCCGTCACGCCACGGCAGCCTGCCCTCTGTTGCCGGACGCGTGCTGATGGACATCGATACTAGCCTGTGGGCGCGCTGTCGCGCTGGTTGATGGCGCGGTTTACACGCGTTCCGTGCTGTTGGCAGCGGCCTGCCGTAGCGGCGCCCAGCACCGCATACAGCCGGGGAAAAATCGACACAACTTGCCGCCACATTGATGGGAAGCAGGCTTTTGATTTGCGTCTATGGAGAGCTTTTATGGTGCTTTGTCCTCTGTTGGCGCGGGAGCGGCTCTGGTTGGGAGGCGCCGCACAGTGGGCGATAAAGGCCTGCTAGCGCGACATGGGGTGAAAAATAAAATTAGAAAATGATTATTTTATACGGCTCATTTTCAAGCAAAATGTCCATAGCACGAAAGTATAACACCAATTCGACAATACATTTGTTTATGTGTATGCACTATGTCTTCAAACACACACTATTGTTCAGCCGCCGATATCGCTATGGTGCGCCTCATTCTCATCGCATGGCTATATACTCATGTGAGAGCGAAGAACGTTTCGTAGAGGCTTTGACGGTATTTTTTTCTTGAAAGTACAAGTCATCAGCAGCCAGAAATAAAAAAAGTAACATATGACCTTTTCATGTGAATTAGCAATTTTATATTCTAGCATTAACCCGCACACCTGCAGGGGAGTGATTTCCGCCCCCCCCCCCCCCTCCTCAGGTTTTTCAAGATAGCGAAAAAACGGCGGCGAGCAGCGCCGACGGTTTTCGCATACCTGTCAGCACATCAATTGCGCACACTTGAAGAAAAAAATATCCTCGAGTCATCTCAGGTCAGGTCACCAGACCAGGTCAAGTGACCCCACCTCCAAAAATGTTTGCAGTTGTGCCAAAGCCAGAGTTTTTCACCGATCAGTTTGAAACTTACAGGATGTCATGAGGGCATAAGGACTTACAATTCGTTTATCTCGGAATTTTGATATCGGTGACATAAGGTCAGGTCAATTTCGTAACCTCCCCATAATAAGTCAATGGGGAAATATACAAATGCTAAGGATATGCATGATATTAGTCCAATTACTTCTGGATCACGTAATATAGGATATTCTTGATGATCCAAGTGTAAATTTTGTTCAGTGGACCCATATTGGGTCATTTGAGGTCATGCGAGGTCACCATCACTTTTTTGTTAATAACTCCCGACATAATGAAGATAGAGAAGTAAAACAGACATCAATGTATTTGCCTCGTTGGGACACGTCTTCCCATATGCAACATGCCCTACTTGGGTCACCACTTGACCTTGACCTGAGTTCAAATGTTTAAGTTAACTTAACAAGGTCACCAAGTATATCATTCAAAGCGCCTTGACAAGATAAACACAATGGCGTACAAAAATTATGTTATCTTTATTAGATAAAAAGTGAATAGCGAAACACGATTTAGCAAAAAAAAAACGTCATTTTTTACCTCTGGAGCCTCAAATATTGACCTGAGATCAAAATTGAGGGCACATAGCGATTGCGAATTTACTGTCTGGCGTTTTTTTTTCTCGTTTGTTTCTAACTAGCATAGTTTCTGATATATATGGGAATTTCTGGAACGATGTCCTAAAACAGGAAAAAACTGGAAATTTTGACCTTTGATGACCTTTGGACCTCGTTTCATAAAACGAACCCACTCCAAAAATGGAGTTAAATGAAAAATGGGGTTAGCTACTCCATTATTTTTCGAGATCCTTGATGTTTGACGAAGGTCGTAGAAAATAAACAACGCAGCAAATTGTGGAGTTACGGCCTTGGTTTTGGCACAGATTGTGAACTTTGACAGAGAGTATAGTTGGTGATTTAATATTATTTGGGTGTTTCTGGTTAGGGAGAGAAGTGCAGTTGAGCTGAGCGAAGTTGAGTCCACATACATATTGATGAGGAGCGACGAGCGCCATTGGAAGACGCGAGTCTATAAGGTCCGCAGTTTTTCGTACAGCTTTTCTGAGTATTTTCGGTCAGCTCATATTCGTCAAAATTGTTGATTTTTTTTCTTCACAAGCAACTGGAACATAAATTCAGTGGCAGGTGAATGGCCGCTGTTTGTATGAAACAGCACTGATCACCACTTTGGTGGTTATTTAGTTTGTAGGTACTAGGTAATCATGTTTTTATAGTTAATGCTGTTTTTACTCTGTTGATTTGTCTTATTTGTTTTAAATTGTATTCATCAGTCATGTTTACATTTCAATATCTAATTGATATTAGAGCCAATTATATTGATTTGCCTCACAATATTAATTATCAATGTTACTTTATATGCTTGTAGATACTGTGATAAACTAAGTAGTTACAAGGAATATTAATTCAGTTTTGCACATTGTCCTCATATCCATATTTCCTAGCTACTTATCCTCAAAATTGAAAACTGTTTATTTAATTGGCTTAGGTTTTGACTAGGCATATTTCTTTCGCAGAGTGATGTGTTCAATTGACACAGCCAACATGGTTCAACTCATCCTGGCTCATCAAGACTGCGACTAGTGGTTACATCAACATATAACTGATAAATAGCCAATGTGTTATGCATTGTTTGAATCCGGTATGGTTGTAATGCTAAAATTCCTTATTATGATACACATCAATAATTGACTATAGGTGAATTCCACAAAATCTCAGTTCAGTTTTGAGGCTGTGGAACAGCTGTGATGTACATTAAGTATTGATATTGTTGCATGCTGACAACTATTATGTCCTCTACGTCTGCTGATTCTAGCTGTAAGGCTGCGGGACAGCTGTGATAGTCACAATTATGTTGCATGCCAGTAACACGTCAGTGCCTGCCACATTTTATCATTGGCATTGATCTTACCTGTGCACTGCTGCTGACTGTCCTGCTCAAGACTCACAGTGTAGAGGTGGTGGTTAGTGTTCTAGAATTACAATGCAAAAGCATTGAAAATATCTGCATCCACGATAATTTGTCTTAAATGTACATTACAACTTAAAATTAAAACTGGGCTCTTGTGTGGGCAATTGTCAACTCATTCTGAGTTGATTGTATTTTAATGAAACAAGGCGAAAAAATATGAAATAAGCTAGTTAGCTGAATGGTTTGCTGAATGCTGACCAACCTAAATAAATATCAAAATTGTTTGCAAGACTGTGTTTTGAATGATTGTGAAATGTGGAACTGACAGACGGCATACAGAACTACTGGACTCACACACATACACCCTACATTTGTTCTGGCATATTTGCAGGGACTCGTCTTAACTTGTTAACTGTGGGGCAAACCCCCAGTCACAGCTCCTCCCCCCCCCCGTTGAAGCAAAGCATGGCCACTGGGGGGCAAGTTTAAACGGTGATAATTGTTGGCGATATGCACATTTAACTGTTATGTGCAAGTTATAGGCCAGGAATGTAGGATCCTATTCAGTTGAGGTGGCTTCAACTCCCCCCCCCCCCCCCCAACTTGGACGAGGAAGTGGGTCAAATCCAGGGATGAATCTGAATCTTTGAGGATTTTCATGGTACTTTAAGCGATTTTTCCCAGCTCCCCCCCACCCCAACTTTTCTTGAGAAGTCACTCCCCTGTTATAGACCATACGACGAGATGCACACACACATATATAGTTATTCTAACTGACCCATGACAGATGGTATACACTGACAATAATAACTCAAACGATGTTTTATATTACAGGTATTAGCAAACCTTTCGATGACAAATATCATGATCACTGCGAGATGCTGAAAATGAAAGAAGTAGACAGTAGCAGACAGCAGTAGCAGAACCCGACTCAGGTCAAATGGGCCTATTTTTTTCAATAAAAGCAATAATAATTCAATAGTTTTGCCAATTTGATTCCATCTTTGAAAGTCGCACAGCTTAAAGATATTTCCATACCCAGTTTTTTTAGCATATATTTTGGAACTTAGATGAACTGGACAAAAGCATCGATTAGTATTGGGCATTACTCCAAACCTTAAACCAAGTACATGACTAATGAATAAATGTCATGTCATATTCATTTGAACCTTCCTGCAAGGAACACCAATAAAGTGATGAATAGTTAGTAGTTAAGTGGGCATTTTTAAACTATGATGTATAATGTAGGTATAGATGTGATTTTCAAGCAAATTGGTAAATTTAGCCACACTGGTCCATTCTGGCTGTCATCTGTCAACAAAAATTAACCCCCCTTGACTGGGGTCTCAGCCGAACGACATTGACTGGGAGCTTCTGAAACAATGATCGCAGCGAGACGCGCAAGGCGGCATTCAAAAGCTCTCAATGAAAAATATAAAGCATACTCGAAAGGTTTACATTGAGGTTACGTGTCAGGTCGCGGTCAGGGGGTCAAACACCCAAATTTAAAACTGAGATAGCCATTTTGTAGCCCTTCCCATTTATTACCTTTTGAGGTTTTGATTGCATTTTTCTCAAAATATGACCTTTGTACGGTCTGTTAAATTTTAGCTGATTTTTCATCAAACTCGTGTGTAGTGACATCACTAAATTAGCTATATCTAAAATATTTTTACACAACAAAATTGCTTCATGTTTGCACGGAAGACGTAAAATTGATGTGAGGAAAGGTACTTCAAGTTTCACATTGATAGCGCTATTGGTTTTTGAGCTATTACGAAAGTTTGTGGGGGGGGGGGGGGGTATTAAACGCAATGGTGGTCAATGGTGGGTTAATAACAATGTATAATTTGGCTGCTTATCAATCATCTCAACATAATTGTTTGAATGCATAACTATTTATTTTATGAATATTACTACCTGTGTGAGCGATATCAATGGACTATGGAAAAACCAGAGTAAGTCTGACTGTTCGTGGACAAGAACAGGTGAAATGCAAATCAGTTATCTTAACCCTGCCCCCCTAGTCAATTTTCCTTAGACGGTCCCTGCTGATATTTGTGTTGACTCAATATGCAAGGTGGGTGGTACATCATGCTTATAATCATCATTATTGCAAAGATTACTTCAGTCTTCATTACACTATGATCTCATATACCTATGTGCATAAGTATTATTGGTACATAGTTGTTTGGTACTCAGTCATACTGTATTCTACTATACATAACATACTTTAAATTATATGATGTGTTGAGTTTGCCATTGTCGATAGTTTCCAAACAAATAATCTGCTTGAACATATATTTAACAGTATTTCATGCTTAGGGCAAACAGACAAAACACTGCCTGATAGCCTGCACAGCCCAGCGACCAGCCATACCGAGCAAGCATGCATGCAACCGCCAAGCCCCGGCCAGGCAAAGCTATTGCCAGCTGATGACCACATAAGGCGCCCACTATGGCAGCAGATAGCAGCACGCTAAAGTGAGTCTGGACTGTCAAACTGATAACTACACAACATCTAGGTGGCATCACACAACCACACTCGCAAATGCTGTGGATGAGCAGCCACATATCTGTATGTGCCTTGTATCAATGCTTGATAAAATTTGCCACCTAAGACCCCAAAAATAAGCATGAAACAACATAACAAAACCAACCAAACCATAGCTGCCAGATCTAGCGGAATGCTGGTGGGGCCAGCTAGAGACGATTGCCAAGGGAAACACCATTGTTCAAGTCAACCCCAAGTCAAAATCAGTAAGCATAGGCAGAAAGCCTTACACAAGCCAACCCAAGGGATGGTGCCAATCACTTCAGCAGACCTTGGACAATAGTGGTAGATGCTGCAAGCTTTGCTTACTTCTTTCTTCCCCAACACGAATTTGAACACAGGTAGCTTTGCTAATCTTTGTTGGCGATTCAGGGTCTGGACTTGAGCCCACAGGTGGAGTTTACTATTGAGATGGTGGGCTACTGGCACTGCCCCACCAATTTTGATTAGCTTGGGCCCACCATCTTGATATGTGTTCTGCCCCACAAACTTTTGCCAGATTCGAAGATTTGCTGGTGTTAAAATGGACATTTTTCACCTCAGCCATGCAAAACAGACACCCAATATGGTGATTTTGCCCCACCAACTTGCTCTGACAAGCTCCACCCAATGCTTCAGCCATGACAGCAAATATACAAATATAAACACTGATAAATGGAAATAAAATTTAGATAAGATCTGCTAGTCAAAAATATCACAGTTTAGGGCCTCTGAATCAAAGTAACCAAGGTCAGAAAATAGCAAGATAATTAGTACCTAAGGTACATAAACAAACAATCACCAATTTGCCGCATAAGCGCCGTGATCGAGCGCGGGCAAGATGTTTACAAATACATGATTAATTAAAATCAATTTATGAATAATATTGATAAAGTAATATTACAAATTCATCAGTATTTTACAAAACATTTTCCTCTCTGAAAATTCCAATGATTATTTGCATCATCTTGAAAATAAGTTGCATGAGTTTTGTCAGCACCCGGCCCGACCTACTCCATCGTAGTTACGACGTCGTTACTAACGACGGCGTTTCGTGAAACGGGGGTTGGTAAGGATCGTAAGTCCACATGGAGTAGATAACGATCTACGAACCAAAACTACGAGTAGGTACGTTTGGTGAAACGAGGCCCTGGTGACCTCAATTTTGACCTGACCTAAACCAATACTGAATACTTTCGATAGAACATGTATCAAGCTATCAAATGCCGTTTGTCGCTTCTCGCTACGTAGCGTAGTTTTCGAGATATCAGGGGGCGAAAATCAACCCCCCTGCAGTTCGTGTTCGGCGCACAGCCCCTGCAGTGCACGGGTTAAGTGAGGTATGTTATTTGAGGTGGCTGACCAACAGAATCAAAACTTGAGTTTATCCTACAATTTTCATTCCACGGTTCTCCGCTTTGATAAAACATTTGTCTGCCTCGTTAGAGTTTATACTTTGTGCCTATTAAAAGAAACCTTGCGCATATTTGCGCTTTTTATTTCGGAGCTTATTTTATAGTGTACATCACTATTAACTCGCGCCATTACAATGCCCGGATCTCTGCTGTCCCTATTAACTGGCCGTACAATTGCCATTTTTTAAAGATAAAAGTATAAATATAGCAAATGACAAGGGCTACAAAATAGCTATCTCGAATTGTCGAAATTTTGTTTTTTTTACCCCCAAAAATGAAAAAAATGTTTAAAAAGATGCCCTCAAAATAAAACTTTTCAAACATTTTCCCAAAAACGGAATATATCTTGGAGAACCACATATGGCCAATACCCAAACCAAATTTCAAAGCAATATCTTTTGTTTTTGACCGAATTATGGCTCCCTAAGTAAGAGTAACTCATGACGTCATATTTGTTATTGCGTTTTTGGCTTGTATTGACCAGATACAGACAAATGAATGCCAGCACTGTATTTTTCAGACAAAACCGGTCTTGAAACATGCCTTTTGTATTTATATTTATCAATTAAATTTTTTGACCTGATGTGACTTGACCTTGATCTGAGTTGAGCTTGACACTAACTTCACTTAAATGAGGTCAGATGGTAAAATGACTATCACTTTCGAATTATACGTGCCCATTAAACATGTGTCGCATGACTTTCGTAGATTTTCTGCGCATATTGACCTTGTGTGACCTGACCTTGACCTTGACCTTTGCCAAGAATCTCACTTTAGCTCATGCAGGATGTGTATTATACATTTGGAAGCATTTTGGGTGATCATGGTCGCATTCAAAGGCTTTGGATGGAAAATATAGCCCATAAACTCAAATGCCTCGATTTTGACCTTTGACACGATTTTGACCTAATATGTGACCTCAATTCCACTTTGCTTTACATGCTTTACATGCTTTACATGCGAGTCACTGAGAGCTTTCGATTGCCGCCTTGCGCGTCTCGTTGTGATCATTGGTTCCGGAGATAACGAGGGGGGGGGGGAATATTTTGCCCCCCCCCCTCCCACCCCTGGTCAATGCCGGGTTAAACCCAGATAAAGGAAAGTGCATATTTTGAGCTCCCTGATTCATCATCTATCGATTGATATGCTACATCTTCAAACCGATGCCGTAAATTGAAGCAGAAGCACCGTGCCGCGCTAAAAGGCTGTTCTCGCCCACTGTGCGCCGGTGGGACCGGGGACCGCGAGCTAATGGTTCGGACACCAGGGAATGTCCGCTAATGCGCGCCTGTTGTCTCGCGCTGGCGTCCGATCTGTTGTGGCCAGCGTTTGGTCGATGTTGTGACGCAGGCAGCGTGTCACATGGGACGCAGGCGGTGCATGGCTACACGTTGGATATGTCCGCATATGCCGAGGTCCAGCCGAGGTCCAGCCGACGTCGGCATCTCGGCACGGAAAGCAACTCGGCATGCCGACATCGAGCCAACGTCGGCAGATGTCGGCAGATGTCGGCTTTCTTAGCATACCTATGTTCGTAAGTAACTTACCCTATTCCCTGCGGGTGGCTAAAATTACGTTACCCTGCGGGGGCAGATTCTGTTCTACCCCCCCCCCCCCTCCCCAGATATCTCGAGAACCGCTAAGTCGATTTCGATGGGGAAAACGCCATTCGATTCGTCATGACAAGATTGGACCCCGAAATTTTGGACCCCAGTTGGACCCCGAAAAAATTTGGGACCCCGAAATTTGTGTTTGTTCAAAAATGGGGGGGGGGAGCACGGGGCAAAAAAATACGAACATTTTGGTTGATTTTTGAAAGCTCATTGCAGCCATGTGGCTTGACCGATTTGCATGCCCGAAACGTTTTGAGCTTCAAATGTACTGGTCTTCAATATATCAACAAACAAAAAAATGATAGGCGTATTCAGGGGATGTAAAATGGTGGATTTTATAACAAATATGTGCTGTCCGTGATTGTTTGGGACGACATGAACGTCACATGTGGGCATTATTTGCTGTAATGTATTAAATGTAATATATTGCGCATAGGCGGATCCAGGAAAACAAGGTGGGGGCACCATGCGCGTAAAGTACAGGCTCCACGGCACGTGTTTTTCGTTTTTAATTACGTTTTTTGATTTTTTCGTTTTTTCCGGTCTCGAAAAACTTCCTTCGAAAAACTTCCTGTGCCATAGGATTACATGGAGACAGCTCCATGAGAGAAGGTGATTCTTTTGAACGCGCGAAAAACGAAAAAACGTACTCAGAAAACGAAAACGCGACGCGAAGAAAACGAAAAAATGTAAAAGCGAAACGTTGATTCAACCCAAAAGTTTGGGCTGAACATCGCTTTTTCTATATATCGCCAAAGTGAAAGTGGTGCGGCGTTAGCGAAGCGCGTGTTCAACATACCTTTTTCCAGGGCCTTTATCTTGAGTAAAGTTCAATTACGTGCATCTACATTTTACATTGATATAAGTACTCTGCATTTTACAGCTAGCAGCGTGCCTCAGTACGTATTTTCAGGGGTGGAAATGTTGATGTTTGTTGGTATATCATTTTGCACTAGAGGTGTTTCTTTGATGAAAATAGAAGATAAGATTGGTCAGATTATCCAGCAAATTTGTATTTCCCACACATCATGGACATCATGGACTCAATCGCAGTGGAAGCCGAAGTTGATCTTGAAATGGAAGGCGCCAACATGTGTGAGGAAGGTTGGTTATAGTTCCTAGCTTTGGCTGGGATAATTCTTCTCTGTATATTCATCAAACTGGCTGAATTGTTATCACCAACATCAGTTGCTTCAATTTACCATCCGATGAAGAATCTGAACAAACCCATACTGAGGCTCAAACTAAAAGCTGGAGTTTTAGCAGCAGTTGGCCGCCAGGTCAACTCGCCTGGTTGCCTCGGCTCAGGGACTGCTAGTGAGCCAGGGTGTTATGACGTCACAACTCGCAAGCAAATGGTACCAGTTAATGCTAAATAGACAGCATTATCTTGAATAAAGTGAACCGCCTGCGACGTCATAACACCCAGGCTCACTAGCAGTCCCTGGCGGCCAACTGCTGTAAAACAAAATCCAGCTTTTAGTGCGAGCCCATACCGATACCAGTATTGCAGTGAGTTTGATAAATAGGTAACTACCTTCTCAGTTTCAAGTTGAAGTTATTAGCAACCTAGATATAGCTTCCACCCTTTAACCATGGTGAGCATTGGGAATTGATATTTATCTTTTGTGCATGACAGGAACTGAGGCCCTCATTGAGGCCGTACGAGAGGCCCCAACACTGTGGGACAAGAGGTGCCGCCCCTACAGTTTGAGGAGGTCGGATAAGGAGGTTGTGTGGAGGCGTGACGTGGCAGGAGTGACTGGACTGTCAGGTGTGACCCACCTTGCACAAAGACAAAGAGTGATAGTTGTTTTGATTATTTTTGTGATCTTAGTATGAATAAAGTTGCTTGTTCTGTATTTCATGCTCATGGTGCAAAAAGAAACAATACAAATAAGATGCTTTATTAACAACCCCAATTTGTTTGTTTTTTTCAGCTGAGAATGCAAAATCTCTGTGGGGGAAGGCTAGAAACTACTTCCTCCAGCGACTTCGCAAAGCTGCTCCGAGTGGTAGCCCAGCACCAGATGATTTAAACAAGCTGGGGCCCTATGGACAGCAGTTGTCATTTCTGCTTCCTGTTGTGAAGAGGGGAATGTGAGTATCCCTTCCTTATGTATGTTCCTACTTCCACAGTGTTATTGTGTTTCCATCAGAAATGAGAATGACTGTGATACTGCTATAGTTTGTTTGCTTTCAGACCTGACATGGCTCAAAGTGGTCAAAGCACTTCATCTGGTTGATTACCCCTCTACAGAACATAGAAGATGCACACATTTGTATGATGAGCATCTCAACTTCTACTATTCAGCTATTGGATCTTCACCACTTCCATGTGCATTTTGCAATTGATGAACTTTGAGCCATGTCAGGTCTGAAAGATGAACTATACACATGCTTCCCTTTCCAGTAGGTGCTCACTAGGGCTGCTGAGTGTATTGACTTTCTTGGTTTAAAATAAAATAAAATTCAAATATAATAACAGTAAGTTTTTAACATGAAATGTGTGATCAGAATCCTTTGTATTTGCTTGCTCTATATGTATTTGGAGACATGATGTTCTTCTTTCAAGGCCAACAAATGGGGAAGGGAGCATGGCCTTGTAATCCTCACCTGTGCCATCACCTGCCCCCACCTGATCTGTCCTCACCTGCCCCCACCTAATCTGTCCTCACCTGCTCTGCCCTGCTCTGCCCTGCTCTGCCCTGCTCTGCCCTGCTCTGCCCTGCTCTGCCCTGCTCTGCCCTGCTCTGCCCTGCTCTGCCCTGCTCTGCCCTGCTCTGCCCTGCTCTGCCCTGCTCTGCCCTGCCCTGATCTGCCCTGCTCTGCCCTGCTCTGCCATGCTCTGCCCTGCTCTGCCCTGCTCGGCCCTGCTCGGCCCTGCTCGGCCCTGCTCGGCCCTGCTCGGCCCTGCTCGGCCCTGCTCTGCCCTGCTCTGCCCTGCTCTGCCCTGCTCTGCCACCTGCCCCCCCCCCCCCCCAACTGACCCCCACCTGACCCCCACCTGACCCCCACCTGATCCCCACCTGACCCCCCACTTGACTCCCACCTGACCCCCACCTGACCTGCCCTGCCGTCGTTGGCGGTGACGTTTTATGTGTGCTTTTTAGGTCTGAACCATTTCTAAAACTTTCAGGAACGTCTCGTCCGCCCATTTCCGGACCCGCCCAGTTTCTGCTGCCCTGGCGGCTCCCGATGCCCATGGCATGATCAGGACGTCCGCCTTGGTCGCTCCCGCCGCCGGTTGCCTGACCGCTCCTGTCGACGGAGACCTGACCGCGCCTGCCGCCGGTGACCTGACCGCTCCCGCTGCCGCTGCGGTTCCTGCCGCCGTCGAGAGCCAGCTGGAGCCTGGCGATTTCACTTCCGCTGAGATAGTGTTTGAGAACGTTGATGAGTTCGTGCAACCCGCTCCGTCAGTAGCCACCCCTAGCTCCTCTCAGCAGCAGCGCGTCACGCAGCGCCAAAAACGACGAGCGAGCGCTGAGTCGCCATCTGTGGAGGAGCGCATAATGGAGGAGATGGCGCACAACCGCGCCGCTGCGAAGTCTGTGAACGCCACGTTTGCAAGCTTTGTGCTTGCCCAGCTGGACAGCCGTGACGCGCATGATGCAAAGCGTGCTCGCGACGAAATTTACCGCTTGCTTAGCGAGTAAGCGTGTGGTTGTGTTCGTTCGTGTGTGGTTGTGTGGTTCGTGTGTGGTTCGGGCGCGTGTGGTGTTCCCAGAGTTGTGTTGTGCAGAGTGGTGTGCTGCAGAGCGGTGCGCTGCAGAGTAGTATAGATAGTCCAGAGTGTTGTGCACCAGTGGTACAAATACACCAACATTGTTCAACATGCTCATTTGAAAATGTGCCTTTCTCCATAAAACAACCTGACAAAAAAAAACTGATTGTCATTTATTTAGGTTCAAGCTAAGCAAAGCTACAACAGATAGGTGTCGAGAAAGGTGAACATTTCAACTTCATTGGAATGTCACGGCAGGCCCCATCGCCCACAGACAACTGGTGCTGAGTGGCTCGTCCTTGGTCGTCCCGTGGCCGCTTCCGCTCCGCGGGTCCATTCTAGTGGACGTCCGCCCGGTCCACCGGGACTGCTGCCACGGCACGCTGCCGACGCCGTTGAAGTAGGTGACTAAGGCGTCGCGCACCTGGGTCGCCTGCCTGGTGGGGTTGCGTGCTGCACCTGGGTTGGTGATGTTGCCCAGGCCGGCCACCTCGCCGCGCTCCTCAGCGCCAGGCGTGCTGTAGCAGCCCGGGCGCGTCTCCTGGCGGGCCACGTCCTTGCCGCGCAGGAAGTTGTGTAGCACGCAGGTGCCTGCACCATCAGTTTCGTGCTAGGGACACTGCAGCCGATGGGGCGTCGGTAAATCCGCCACCTTTGTGCAAGAATACCAAAGGCATTCTCGCACGTCAGCCGAGCGCGTGACATGCGGTAGTTGGCGATCCGGCGCTCAGGGTTGAGCCGAGCCCCCGGAAACGGCCGCATCAGGAAGGGCCGCAGTGGGAAGGCCTCGTCGGCCACAAGCACATGTGGCAGGGCGGTGTCAGTGCCGAACAACGGTTCCGGCCCGGGCAGCACTGCCGGTCCACCCTTCAGCTGCTCCTCCAACATGCTGCCCAGCTCGCAGGCCGCCCACACGCCGCCGTCGCTCTTCTGCCGTTGTCGCCGACGCTGATGAAGCTGAACCGGTAGTGGGCGTCAACTACCGCCATGAGGACAACGCTGCAGAACCCTTTATAATTGTAATGGATGCTACCACTGTTTGACAGCTTCTCGATCATGACATGCTTGCCATCCACGGAGGCCACGCAGTTAGGGAACTGCCAGATGGCCTCAAAGTCCTTGGCCATCTGTCTCCACTCAGACGGGGTCGGGAAGGCCAGAACTGTTGGCCCAAGTTCAGACCAGATTGCTTCGCATACCTCTGGGATGATCTTGCGAATCGTCGCGTACCCGATACGGTAGGATTCGGCCACAGACTTCATCGAGCCGCCCGCCGCCAGGAACCTCAGCGTCACCACCAGACGCTCGCCAGGGGAGATGGGGATCCCGCATGGTGGTGGCTTCCTTCTTGATCTTGTCAGAGACAAGGGCCAGCAGCTCGTCGAAATCTTCAACACTCATGCGGAAATGCCGCTGGTGTGCGGCTGAGTCGGTGTTCCGCATCTCGCGGACCAGCGTGTGATACTCGCCCGTTTGGTCCCGACGAAGAAGAATTGGGCGCACCCAGCAGGTCCGCTGATGGCGCTCCTGGCGCCTTCTCTGCAGGCGCCGCAGGAAAACCAGCCGCAAAAGATGCTGGCGGTTGATATCCATGATACCGTTTGCCCCAATATATATGATATTAGGACAAAACCGCTGTCGGCCGTCACTTATCCAGTACAAACCAGCTGAAATTCCTATTGTGAAAAGTGACAACTCGTAAAAACGATCAACTTCGAAATTGAAGCGAAAACGCGAAAAATCAACTCATAAAGCGAAAAAACGAAAAAACGAAAAAATAGAAAAATAAAAAACGCATGCCGTGGAAAAACGCACCTTAACGCTTTTCATCATCTTACTAATTTGAAGTTAGACCTAATTTGAGGGAGGTTATCGCCTCCCATTTTGTTTTGTATCTGAGTGCACTTCTGCCAAAAATATTTACAATCCCAGTATTTATTATGTATATTGCATTTAAATTGTTTCTGACTCATTTATTTCACTGTAAACCACGAAGGAAGTACGCGCCGCAAAACCGCATTCGTAACACCCTCCCCAAAACATGTGTCTCCGCCCGTCAGTCGAGTTTTCTTATAGGCGCTTCTTCAGAGCAACATTTGTATTGCATTGAGTGCTGTGGGTAGGAATAACAAAAAGAGCATAATGGAAAAGAGTAGTAAAAAAGGAGTTAAAGGTATGTTGATGCTAGCGATTTCTGAAATGACACATACAAATAACCAGTCAGCAAAGCGGCCAAACCTGACGCACCAATCAAGAATGCATGCACGCACCAACCAAGAACATGCGAACGCACACTGGCGGCTGGCAGAACCGAGAGCATGCGAACGCACACTGGCAACTGGAAGATGTGGCAAGAAAAGCAGCAATATAACGTGCAACCGAGCTTCGAGTACCATGGAAATTGCAATGTAAGTCAAGCATAGTGCAAAACACACACACACACACACATTGGTCACCCACCAGAAGTATTCCATCCGACGGCGGTGAGATCAATGCTCAGGCAGGCAGACAATGTTGCTGACATGCTCAAGCAGACAGGACATCATGCACTAAGCCAGCATGCTATCCAGCGGTTTCTTAATATTTACACCCAAGCTGAATCTGCAACATGAACAAAAAGAGGTGGTCACTTGGAGGTTGCTACAACATGAGCCTGGCCAGGGACGTACCCAAGGGAGGGGGCACCGGGGTCATGCCCCCTCCCCTGAGCAAAACAAATTGACACTAGACAACACGAGATGCTCTGACGGCCCGAGCCCCCCCCCCCCCTCGGTCAATAACATATGGCTGAGGAGCGAAATTTGTTTTACCTCCGACGTGCCCCCCCCCCCCTGATAAAAACCCTGGCTACGTGCCTGAGCCTGGCACCGCTTCTGATGGACCGTTTTTTGTTATTGACACAACACGCGTTATTCAATCTTGAGAAAAGTCACTTTCAGGACGCTAGGCCTAGGCCCAACGAGCGGCAAGTGAAAAACCACCGGGGGGGGGGGGGGGGGCAGAATATGCCCCCCCCCCCCCGCGCAGGGAATAGGGTTAAAGTATAAAGGAAGTACAATTTGTACCATACGTTTTGAGATAATTGGCAAGCTGATTATTTTGTATGCGAAATTGAAGAGAACAAAATCAATCTAAAAGCCATGATTGTTACCGAGCGGGCGCGAAGCGCCCGTGAGGTTTCTCATCAACTTACTAGACAAATTTACATTTGACCCGGCACAACCCGGCCATAAAGACGCTTTTCGGAAGCTAATAAATTTGCAACCACTGCTCCGGTTGAGATTGGGTTTTCACCATTGGATAGGTCCATCAAATTCATTTTGTTTTTGATATGGTGCGTTCTGATAGAGGTGGTACTACAGCGCGTGGCAGTTGGCACACACGAACGTCGAAATGAACAAAAAACCTTGCAAATATGATCCTTGATAACAAAATGGCTGTATTATTATAAGCATTAATTTATAAGCTGAAGCATGCAGCGCTCAGGACGAACTCCCTTTTGGCGGATTTGAGAAAGGTGATCATGAACAATTTAATACAACTTAATTTTTATGTTGGCATGCCTGGCAATTTTTCTGGAAGACTAAAATGACTGTGTTATTACCACGTGTGCTCCCTTACCGTTTCATATTTCAAACCTGTTTTAGCTTTACCAGAACGCACTCTCTCGGTCATCGCCCAAAAAGGCGTTTTACTGGTTTTATTGTTGAACAGTTTCTACGAACGCGGCAACAACATTGCGTAAGCGATCGTTCGCCGCCATGGTGGTCGTGCTACATGCGTTTTTTTAAAGTGCGTTTTGAAAGTGCATAGACATCCAAGATCGTTTCGAATTCGTTATCTGTGCAGAACAAAATATTATTGGTTACAAGTGTGTGATAGAACGGGACCCACAAAGCAACAAACGTTCCTGATTCTATGTCAGTAATTTTAGACAAATAACTGCGCAGATATATTTATTCGGACGTATGCGTTATTCTACCTCCCTTTCTTAGGTACATATGTTGTGTAACAATTTAATATTGTTATTAAAGGGAGTGTGCCTACTGTTTTGGAATGTCAAAAATATTTTTCATACGGTAAGTAGCTGTTAGTTTGATTGTTGTATATGATGAAATTCACATCTGGAGCCCCTTTAGTTGAATTTTCACTTATATTGTTTTTTGTTTATTTTTGTTTCGATATCTATAAAGCGATCGCCACTATGGTGATGTTATGTAAAACGGCGCACATAAGACAATACAATTACGGTCACATCATGCAAGAAAGAAAGACGAGTTTTTCACAGCACGTTCTTGCCACTGTGAACTTTATTATGTGCAAGTTTCGTAGCTCTAAATTGATATCTTCTTCAAAAAATGGCCATCGGCCATCATCGAAATGGCCATCATCGGAAAACATGATGGCCGTCCAATTTCTGTTCGGCTGCTGCTATCAGCGTGGGCGAGCTGCTTTGTTGAATTGCTATTGGCCGGCGCTAACAATATGCTAGCAGTTTAATCGATAGTTGCAGTGCTTCTAGTAGCGGAAGCCCTCTGGAGTCTACTCGATAACTTTTTGCTCCCAAGCAAATTCCTGGAGTCTTTGAATATCTCAGCAACTAGGGTGAATCTGGAGAAATGAAGTATTGGTTCAATTCAGAAAATTGTGTTCTATAGACCAGTGTCAATAACCCCAACTAAGCGATGTGAGTAGGCACACTCCCTCTAATAACGCGCTCTAGCGCTGATGATGGTCGTTGTCGCAGCGACCGACTGTGACCGGGAGAGGCCACCGCACTGTGGGCGGATTGACCGTTCTAGCAAGAGACGAGCCCAAAAATAAATTATCGGGAAATGCTATGAAACCTATACCACTGTGTTCGGGACTCTTCATACCAAATTGTCCTGGGCTTTGTTTTTTATTCCGGGTGTTGTTTCATGGCGAAAACCTAACTTAAACGTAGACTTTCGGGTCGCGTCGGCCGGACCCGCCCTAAACACAACTCGCAGCGTGTCTTTAGAGCAAGAGAACGTGTC
>JAXIVJ010019006.1:0-21229 GCA_036785665.1 Chirona hameri | reverse complement strand
GGGTAAAAATTTCCCACGGTGAACTATTTCCTTTAAACGGCGGATTCTATCTGCGGGGAGGCTCTGTAATGCTGAATGGCTACCCATCGTGGCAAAGAAGACCCAGACCATTATCCTCTTAGAACGAGTGAATCCGGGGAAGAGGAAAACTACCGCCATAAAGCAGCACTCGTAAATACTGTGTCCTTTGTATCTTATATTTAACCCAGATAAAGTTTTACGCCGAGCTGCGATCATTAGTTAAAACGCATAGACACGCATAGACAAGCATCTAGCCGCATATCTTTCCTAGAAGAGACTTCTCGAGTGAATCGAACAGGCCACTGTCGAATGACTTCTGCAATGAGCCGTGACATTTTCATGTAAACGAGTTCGTGTATTTGACACATGCGGCATATCGAAACACTAGCACATCACGCAGTTTAGTACGCCGCAACAACTTACAAACATTCGCCAACATGACACCTACCAATGCACACCCATCGAGTTAGCATTCCAAAAAGGCAACCGACGGGCGACCAAATAACGCAGCAGAACCCCTTTTCTGATGATTTGGGTGTATGGGCGCCTCCACTGCTTAGGTTATATGGCGCTCATGGACTCCCGTTTCGTCCAATCTCAGTCGGCACTTCACAGTTTCCATTTCCCTCTACCCTGAGAGCCCTCAGCCGGATCCCTGAGACTGTGGCGCTCCTGGCGATGGTCCCGGGGCGCTCCCTCCCGGCTGTTTGTGCGGCCGGTGACCGATGCAGGCCGAACACTCGTCCTCCTCGTCCGAGCTGCTCTCCCCGAACGGCTTCGGCTTGCGGTACACGCAGCAACACTTGGACTTCTTCTTGTTCATGTGCTCGTTGTCGATAGTACCCGATTGCCAGCCCACCTGCGGAGTATGTCGGCCCTCAGTCAAACTGTGGCCGGCAGGGATATGTTGGCCCTCAGTCAAACTGTGGCCGGCAGGGATATGTCGGCCCTCAGTCAAACTGTGGCCGGCAGGGATATGTCGGCCCTCAGTCAAACTGTCGCCGGCAGGGATATGTCGGCCCTCAGTCAAAATGTCGCCGGCAGGGATATGTCGGTCCTCAGTCAAACTGTCGCCGGCAGGGATATGTCGGCCCTCAGTCAAACTGTCGCCGGCAGGGATGTCGGTCCTCAGTCAAACTGTCGCCGGCAGGGATGTCGGCCCTCAGTCAAACTGTCGCCGGCAGGGATATGTCGGCCCTCAGTCAAACTGTCGCCGGCAGGGATATGTCGGCCCTCAGTCAAACTGTGGCCGGTAGGGATATGTCGGCCCTCAGTCAAACTGTGGCCGGCAGGGATATGTCGGCCCTCAGTCAAACTGTGGCCGGCAGGGATATGTCGGCCCTCAGTCAAACTGTGGCCGGTAGGGATATGTCGGCCCTCAGTCAAACTGTCGCCGGCAGGGATATGTCGGCCCTCAGTCAAACTGTGGCCGGCAGGGATATGTCGGCCCTCAGTCAAACTGTCGCCGGCAGGGATATGTCGGCCCTCAGTCAAACTGTCGCCGGCAGGGATATGTCGGCCCTCAGTCAAACTGTTGCCGGCAGGGATATGTCGGCCCTCAGTCAAACTGTCGCCGGCAGGGATATGTCGGCCCTCAGTCAAACTGTCGCCGGCAGGGATATGTCGGCCCTCAGTCAAACTGTCGCCGGCAGGGATATGTCGGCCCTCAGTCAAACTGTCGCCGGCAGGGATATGTCGGCCCTCAGTCAAACTGTCGCCGGCAGGGATATGTCGGCCCTCAGTCAAACTGTCGCCGGCAGGGATATGTCGGCCCAGTGTCCTGAAATTGTGTTTTTGCAAGAGTGTGATGAATGCTGAGAGAACGTCACTATTCCAGGAGGTGGATATTGAGGTTCAAATTTGTATGATAACTCGACAATCGATGCTTCGGGAAGTCAGTTTGCGGTATTTTTTTATTTAAAAAAAGGTGTTCCAATAATCTGTATTACTATTTGATAAGCGTCTGTCTGTCTGTCTGTCTGTCTGTCTGTCTGTCTGTCTGTCTGTCTGTCTGTCTGTCTGTCTGTCTGTCTGTCTGTCTGTCTGTCTGTCTGTCTGTCTGTCTGTCTGTCTGTCTGTCTGTCTGTCTGTCTGTCTGTCTGTCTGTCTGTCTGTCTGTCTGTCTGTCTGTCTGTCTGTCTGTCTGTCTGTCTGTCTGTCTGTCTGTCTGTCTGTCTGTCTGTCTATCCGGCACCGCTCAGTTTATTCAGTTTAAAAGTTATACGTCTCATAAGGAATTATAAGTTAAGTCCCAGTTAATTCACGTGCTGAATTGGTGCGGATACCTCCATCCCGGAGATGCCAGCTAGCTATGCATAGGACATATGTGGGAGATGGGATAAGTCACCGACGCACCGGAGTTGGTGGGGCGGTGATCCCTTGACGGGTAATAGGCAATTATGTCCTATGCAGTTCCAGTTTCAGTCCAGTTAATTCACGTGCTGAATTGGTGTGGATACCTCCATCCCGGAGATGCCAGCTAATCGTCCAGCGGAGCGGACGGGTTAGCACTAGTATGCACTATGCACATGCGCATTTCAACAGGGCGCTTCTTTCAGGGGATCTGCATTAATACGCTTCCGAGCTGCCTTTCGAAAACAAATATAAATGGGTTAACGGGTGAACTGGTCAACCTCTGCCTGGAGCGACATAACTATACATGGGTGGGGAGGGGAGGGGGGCTCACGGGCACGTGTATTGATGTGTGTATCCAGGAGACTCCACATAATTGGGACATCATTAGATATAGTGATCAACATAGCTAAGCATGGATACATTGTGGGGGATGGATGGGTGGGGAATGGTGGGGGGGGGGGGGGAGGATGCACGTGTTCTTCTTTTGGTGTGAGTACCACCTTCCACAGTAGATACCAGGTAATTAGTTCAATGTCATGGATGACGAGTGGAAGGGTGTATGAGTGTGTGAATGTCACGTTCGTGCCAACAGTAATCCCTTTATTTTATAAGGATCTGCCGTTCCAGAGATTACAAAATAAATACACATATATATGCTAAGCCGGGGTGGAGTTTGCACGGGTTTAATGGGTTTATAACGGGTGTCATGGGTGTACCACAGGTATAATGGGTGAGTACCGGCTATAACGGGTTTATCACGTGTTCCACAAGGGTACAACGGGTACCACGGGTGTATGTCGGGCACCGTAGGTTTTTGACGGATACCTCGGGTGTATGACGGGTACAAAAACGTATTATAGGTACGACGGGTGTGCCACGGATAGAACGGGTTATCAATCCCTAATTTCCTTAGCCTATCACTGGCTTGCACCACAACTTGACCTGTAATCTTTCAGCGGAGCGGACGGGTTAGCACTAGTTGAAAACTAAGCGTGTGTAAAAGCGTGACTTGATTTTAATACTACAGGGTGTTTTTGTAGAAACGTTAATTATTATTTGCGATTGGCAGGTGCCTAAATAACCAATCCTCGTGATTACGAACGCGCAGCAGATAAAACATGCATAGACATTTTATGTTGAGCAATTTTTCCCAAAAATATTAAAAGGTCAAGGAACGCCAGGCCTGGATCTATGACGCCGTCAGACCGCAAAAGCCGAAAAAATCGCCGTTTGCGGCAGAGCAGAGACCTGGATAATTCTGGAATACGGCGCCACCAAGCGCATTATCCTGGTACGGCGGAGTTTCCGAAGGAAGTATATAATAACCACAGCCAATGTTCCGCCCTACATGGCATTAAACGTCTTAACGATAGGTTTATCTCCACAGTGAACACCGCGCACCCAGAAACCCCCCAGGAAAAGCCCCGCTCAGTGACGAGGTGGTCACCCATGTCAGACACTTTGTGGCAGAGCGCAAGAAAAAGAAACAATCTGTATCCATAAGAGCGATAGCATCAGCTTTAGACCTGCACTTCTCATCAGTCTGGAAGATTCTCCGAAAGAAGCTTGGCTGTTATCCCTACAAGGTCAGGAATACTTTCTCATTGACGGGCGACCAAAAGAAGGACAGGAAAGACTGGTGTGAATGGCTCCTCGGTCAGCCTGAAAACTTCGTCGACGATGTGATATGGTCTGATGAAAAGTGGCTTCTCTTAAAGGTGTGTTTCCGCGGCCTGCCTATGGTAAACCTATGGAAGGCTTTCCTGGGCTCTCAGCAGTTCCGTTTTCGCTCGACGTCTATAAAATTACAATATTACGGAGTTCAGTACCGGAGTTTTCTGCATGGCCAAGTTTGTCATCAAAATATGCAACATTTGCAACATATTGCACGGCAAAGTTTTTTCAGACCAACTTTCGCAGCGTTTTACGGGGCAAACCTTAATCACTGCGTGCAAAACAATGCATGCTTATTGATCAGCTTGCCCCATACTTTATTTGTATACAATGATTTATCGGTATCACCAGCCATTTTCCTTGCAACGTTGCATGAAGTTTGGCTATGAATTACTCTGGCCACAGACAACGGAGAAAAAACAAAAGTGTTATGTTTAGACACATTACCTGTTTCAGAAAATGTTAATAATCAGCGGGAACCATTGCACGTTGTTTAGGTATTCCGAGAAATACCTTGTGTTGCAACTGTTTTCAGTATCCGCATTTAGATGGCACTAGTATCCGCTTTTTGCGATTCACCCCCCGAATCTGGAGGCCTGCTCGATTACGAGAACCGCCCGCCACGATACCGCTTGAGGTGCGGTGAGACGTGAGCGGAGGGGGAGATAACCTTTTTGACATTTGATGACCTCTGGAGCCTAAACCTGACCTGAGCTCAAATCTGAGCACACCTATGTCGATTGCATTTTTCAAGAGCTTTCGATTGTTTGTTTTTCGTTTGTTCCTAGCTATCATAGTTCCCGAGATATTTGGGGGTGTTCGAAGCAAAGTCTTAAAACTGGAAAATTTGACCTTTGATGATCTCTGGTGACCTCAATATTGCCCTGACCTAAAACAGACTGATATACTTTCGATAGAGCTTGTCGCGAGCTATCTAACACCGTTTTCCGCTTGTCGCCCCCTCCAGGGCGCGTAATTACTTGCGGGAAAGTTTACTCGTCAAATAGTCACTGCCAGCCGCAGCCACCGGCCGGAGGTACTATCGGACGTCTAGCGCGCGCCCTTGGAGAAGGCGGGACCGTAAGGCCATTTGTCTGCAAAACTGTTTTTCGCAAATAACTTTTTACCTAATAAAGATAAAGCAATACGTTTGACGCCATCGTGTTTGTCTCGTCAAGGCACTTCGAATAATGCACCCTGCGATCCGGAGGGGGGGGGGGCGGATTTCGCCCCCTCCCCCCCCCCCCCCACCCCTCCAGGGCGCGTGTTAAAGCAGGCTCAGAACAGGCAGAGCTATCGCTTCTGGTCACCCTGCGATCCGGAGGTGGACGTCCATTGCAAGGCGCAAAGGTGATGTGTTGGGCAGCGGTCGTGGGACGCGATGTATTCTGCACTGGTTTGAAAGGAAGGAGCGAGTGACAGGCGAGTCAAGATGCTCCAGGATGCCTTGTGAAGTGAGAAACATGTGTGGTCTTTGGTTCCAACAAGACGGGGCCCCACTGCACATGTCAGCCAGAGACTGGCTGCTAAACACGTTCGGGGACGTGTCATCAGCCGGCTGACGCCGATCAGCTGAGCGGCCAAATCCCCGGACTCGTCATGCCTTGATTACTGGTTTTAGGGCGTAGCCCTTACAGAAGTCGTGAAATGCAAGCCAAGAAATATAACAGAGCTAAAGGAGGTCATCAACTCCTTTGCCAGCAGTCTAGACATGGCGGACATTCTCAGGGCAACGCGGCACGTTTCCCGCAGAGCTCAGGCGTGTCTGGACGAACATGGCGTCACCTTTGAGAGGCGCCTGAAGAAATCCAAAGGGGCGAGGGAGTGAGTGAGGAGATACAAATTAAAATGTTACAATATTATTAAATCGGAAATATACGCACAACTGGTAGTTGAACGTTTTTCTATGTTTTTGGGGCGATTCGTTTTTAACGTTTCTTTGAAAACACCGTACATTTAGCTCGATCGCTAGTGACGTCGTTTCGATGGCAAGTGACGTGACAAAAAAGTTAATTTGTGTGTGGCTTTCCACTCATATTTGTGAAATTCTGGACACTGTGTCGGCCCTCAGTCAAACTGTGGCCGGCAGGGATATGTCGGCCCTCAGTCAAACTGTCGCCGGCAGGGATATGTCGGCCCTCAGTCAAACTGTGGCCGGCAGGGATATGTCGGCCCTCAGTCAAACTGTGGCCGGCAGGGATATGTCGGCCCTCAGTCAAACTGTGGCCGGCAGGGATATGTCGGCCCTCAGTCAAACTGTGGCCGGCAGGGATATGTCGGCCCTCAGTCAAACTGTGGCCGGCAGGGATATGTCGGCCCTCAGTCAAACTGTCGCCGGCAGGGATATGTCGGCCCTCAGTCAAACTGTGGCCGGCAGGGATATGTCGGCCCTCAGTCAAACTGTCGCCGGCAGGGATAGGTCGGCCCTCAGTCAAACTGTCGCCGGCAGGGATATGTCGGCCCTCAGTCAAACTGTCGCCGGCAGGGATATGTCGGCCCTCAGTCAAACTGTGGCCGGCAGGGATATGTCGGCCCTCAGTCAAACTGTCGCCGGCAGGAATATGTCGGTCCTCAGTCAAACTGTCGCCGGCAGGGATATGTCGGTCTTCCGTCAACTGTCGCCGACAGTGGGCTGGACTTAACCGAAATTGAGAAAATTAAGCATTAACCCTCGCCCTACGGGAGCTTTTTTCACCTTCACCCTACGGGGGGGGGGGGGCTGACAGCCCCCCCCCTGTTAACTTCCAAACCAAGCAACTTAGAGCAATGCGGTAAGAACCAGCATGTTGCCGTCATGAGAGGAATCTAACAGTATGCGATTTTTAGGTTTCAGGTCAACGGGTAACCTTCCAGGTCAAGTGAATGACCTCGGATTTACAACGTCCAGAACAGCGATTTTGCTCTTCAGAAAACCTCAAAATTAGAAATTGATAAATGTAAATAAAAAGGCATGTTCCTAGACCAGTTTTGGCTCAGAAATACGGAAAAGTTAATTATTTGTTCGTATCTTGTCAAAAAAGGTAAAAAAAGTTATATTTTAAAAAAAAATCTTACACTTGGGAGCCATCACTCAGTCAAAAATAAAGATATTGCTTTGAAATTTGGTATGGGTGTTGTCCATACTCAATTCTCTCACATATATTCCGGTTTTCTAACATCTTCGAAAATTTCGATTTTGTGGGGATTTAAAAAAAGTTTATTTTTATTTTAGGGGTCAAAAACCCAAAATTTTGACAATCCGAGACTGCCATTTTAAAGAGAATGCCATTTTGTATCTTTGGTGAATTGCGTTTGCAATTTGCTTTAAAACTCTGTTTTCTACGATTTTGCCAAAAATTCTCATTTTTTACCAACATGGCGTCATCAAAACATAATTATCTCTTAAACTGCTTCACAAATTTCAATTTAATTTTTACAGCATACATTTAATTGTTGTAAACTCAGCTACTGAAAATTTCAGCAAGATACACTGCATGTGTAAAAAGTTATTCAAGAAAATATCAGGGGGGCTATCAGGGGGGCTGTCTGCCCCCTCCCGTAGGGCGAGGGTTAAAGGGAAATAATGACCCTTTTCCACAAAAATAGAGTTATTACTTGAAATTGATAGACGCGACCAAAATATATTGTAAATTGGTCACATTTTGCATACAAACATTCCTACCGAAAGATATTTCAAGTTAAAGTTGATAAGCGTGCTACACTTATAACGGTCGGTACTCACAAGTAGTTGGTAACGAATTCACTGTCCGAGCTAAAATTAGCCCGCCTACGCATTGCTATTTATCATGAAGGTATATAATATGTTGCATGCACTCTATCTTTTGCGAATGTGTACCAAACTTCTATGAAAAATCAAAAAATATTTGAAAAGGTGCATTGCAATCGACTGTTTAGTTTTGCCCCGGGCGGTGACCTATTTAGTGTTCTCGATTCAATACAAAAGGATTTCCCCACGCATTTTTAACATACAGGTATTCAATACATTGTAATCCATTCATTAAACATTTATCTGAACCGTTTTTCCGTAATCAATCAATAAACATCTTAGAAAACCGTGATACATTCGGCGGATTAACTTGGCCCCCTACGACGACTTATTTAGTGTTTGCGATTTGTTGAGAGGTAATTCAACGAGAGGTATTCAGCGTTGAACAGATTGATACAAAAGCGCCAGGTATGTCGCGTTTCCAATAGTGGAGGTAAAACACCGATTCGAAAGAAGTATATGTACTTGCTTTTTAATTTTTCCAAACTTCGAGCTTCGAATTAGGGAATAATTGTATTTCATTCTTAAATTTAGATCACATCATTTTTATACCATAACGGTAGCCTAACAAATTGTTGCTAAACAAAATTAAAAGGCCATTATTTCCTTATAAGGTATTATTAGTTTAGTGTCCCAAAATTTGTCGATTTGGGTGGGAAATACATACACCCAAAAGTGGAAATTCCACTCTCACTCCCCATTTTAGGAGTGAATTTTGCACTCCGAAATTATGAATTGTGATATTGATTCAGACATAAATATTGATTAAAAATAAATTTTTCAACGAAAACTACTGCTTTTCATATTTAAAACATAAATCAATTTTGTATCATTTTCTACATAATTTTCCACTCTCATTGTCTAATTGGGCTCGAATTTTCCACTCGGACACCCAAGAACAAATGCAATTTTGGAACACTGATTAGCTTTAGATACAAATGAGTGACATCCTTATAAGCTAAACAATAACAAAGTCACGGCGACAGTGTATCCGCAAAAAGGACCAAAATATACAAACCTAATCGCGTAAAGCAATGCAAAGAAGATAGATCACCGCAAAATAATTTCCTTCCACTTGTACAACACAGCGCCAAAAAGAGACAATTTGATATCGTTAATTATCATAGCTCATCCAGTTTGTTCTACAGAAGACTCGGCGGTGGAGGACACCACCAGGAAGTGTACCGAGACTGACCCGTCGATTGTTGTCCGGTCGCACCAGCCGCAGGTGAAGAGTGGGCTCGCTTTGAGTCGCCTCAGGCGCCACCGTCACGCTCTCCGTTACCGTTGTGGCCTGGTCCTCGGCTGGGACCCGCTGTGACATGGCTCACACTGAACTGAACCTGCTGAATGCACTGGACCAGATGGCCAATGCTGCGCCACTTCTGGCTGCTGCTAGACTTCACGCGATGTTGTTACTTCTCAATCACCAGGAGACCCGGCTCGAACATATTCTGGATCACCACCTGAGGAAAGGGCACTGACGGTCACCGGACTTCGGCAGACAAATGGATCGACTCGCTATATAGAATGTTGGCCCGGCGAATGATGAATGCTTGATCAATTACAGGTCGATGAATCCTTGAATGAATGCTATTACGTGGACTAAGCGTATGAAACTCGGGCGGAGCCGAATTTCGAGCGTTAGTATGAAATATTATACCTGGCAGTAGTTCGGAATTTCACGGCATTACGTGAAATAATCAATGCTAACCAAACGTACCCAAAGTCTAAGAAGCAGCAGATGTATGAAACTTCACTCTAACAATTCTAACAAACTATGCGAAAAAAATGTTAGATACAATAGCTGCCTACATCTTACATCAATTCGCATAAATAAAGTCCATAATTACCTGTCTCTTCAATACCTCCAGAAGGTTACTTGCCCTCTCCTGCTCGGCCTTGATTGTAGCTGGACCTTGAACAGAAGTTCCCTCGCGGAATCCGTCCTTCACACGACGGATGAAATACAACCTGAAGAGGTAGAATTAATCAAATGTGGACAATTGGCAGTGTTTGAAGAGTAGCTTAGTTTTTGAACACCATACTACTTAACCTAGGTAGTTTGTTCAAGCTTTCAATTGGGTATTGGTAGCTGGGTATTTTTTTTTTTAAATTCAAGTCAGAATCATTCAGTGGGATGGATTTCTGATTTCAGGTCTGGGGACAAGCAGAGGTTGTGCAGACCCTTACCCCACCCACCAATTGTGCAATACTGGGTCATCAACATAATTATGTTTCAGGACTTTCATATTCCCCCTCCCAAATCTTTGAGCACTGTCCACAAGACTCACTCACAGCCTTGGAATTTGGACCATTTTCTGTACTTTTTGGGTCCAAAGAATTTTGCTCTCTTCATATTTGTTCAGGAAATTTGCTCTCTTTTCGCCTGATCTTACCGACATTGTAGTAAAAATATAATTAAATTTTCCTCACAAGGATTTAATATCTATTACAAAATATGATTTTTTACTTTCCAAGTAAAATAATTAAAACAAAAATGAAAATATTAACTTGCCTGACAATACAATTTTACTCTCCACCTATGGATTTTTACTCTCCGGGAACAGGTCATGAAATGAAAAATCCAACACTGCTCACTCAGATCTCCAACATAATCAATGAATCATTGCCACCAGCTGAATGTCACACTAGTCAGGGCCAAATTGTGAGCACTGAAGCAACTCAAACCCAGCATGCCAGAATGGACAAGTCTTGAAGCCCAGTGATCCCATGCCTGATTTACAGGGATGGGTTTTAATAAATAATTTTGGAAACTGGGAGAATCATACAGCATCATTGTGAGGCTGACAATAGCCATAGGCAAAGAACAAGACCAGGTAAAATAGCATGCAATGAAATCTGGGTAACCTCAATAAGCAAAACATGTTTTGGGATTGGTATTGTGCAACAAAAGACATTGGGCTACTTATGAGACATGGGCTTAGGCCAAAGTAAGATAAAGGCAGGTGTTGATAGTGTCAATGCAAATAAAGTTTTTAAAAAATGCTAGAAGGCTAAGCAAGGCTAGAAGGCTAAGCAAGTCCTATCAAACATAATTTAAGTAGGTATCAAAGGAATCTTCCAATTAACAGATTGAGGGCTAGTTGTAGTCATAGACAGTAGTACTAGTACACAATGGAACAGGCACAGCAATTCATATTTTTTTCTTCATATATTTCATTTTAAGTTCACTTTCATTGTCACATAGACACCTTAAAGCACCAAAACATCACCAATAGGTAGGTACTAGTAAATCAGGATTGAAATCTCCAATATTAGTTTGTTTATTGGGGTTTCTCTTCTCAGGTCAATTTGCGCCCATAAATCCCCAATGTCATTCTCCATAGTTAATTGTCTAAAGCCCAGGCTACACTATGTGTGATTGTCAGCAAATCATGCACATGTTATCAGTGTTGTCGGGTTTTGCATGACAGAGCAAGTTCAGCTGATAGTAAATGCATTGGGTGAGCTACACTGGCACATCACGGAGATCCTGGATGGAACGTCAAGGAAAAGACGCAGACATCACAGACAAACCGATGAAAAGTTCCAAATTCTGAACTTGTCAGGTTTTCCAAGATTGTGTATTACAGGGTTTTATCATTTTCCTTGCTTTTGTGTTTTGTAGTCTATAATAGACCCAAACTTGAATAATGTGTGCAGAGTATAGTAGCGGAAGATGAATGAAGTAGCGTTGGAGCAAATTGTGAGTGTTGAAGCTTGCGTTGAAGTTGGTAAGTGGTAGATATTTATGCGATGGTTTATCAATTAAAAAATACAGTGGTTTATCCATTTTCCTTGCGTGATTTACTTGACTGGCAGATCCTGGACGTCAAGGAAGTTCTGCAAACGTTGAGAACATGTGTGTGATTTCCTTGACAATCACAGTGTAGCCTCAGCTTAACAGGGGGTCAACTATCATAATGGACAAACCAGTTATGCTTGTTCACCCTACAATGACTGTGGTTTTACTCACCAGTAACTCTGAAAAGTCTGGTGTATTGCCATGTGTATTGACACATGGCAATACACCACACTTTTCAGTTACTGGTGAGTAAAGCCACAGTTATTGTAGGATGAATAAGCATAACTCCGGATATGTCCTCTAATGGCACTTTTCATGCTATTTGATTTGGGATATAGTGCATGCTGCAGCAAGCAGTATCAACATGATAATTGCATGAAAAGTATGGTGTTACGACGTGCCTGACATTATGGTTGTATTTTTTTTTATTGGGGTTTAGGGGCGCTCCGACAACGAAGGTCACATGGCGCCCAATGGTTGTATACATTACGTCTCAATGCCAATGGGGGTAATGGACTCCTTGCTGCAAATCATTATCAGCTAAGACAGGATTATGCTATCATGCATCTAGCCTAAAAACGGACCTAGCATCAACAGGAAAAGCTGCTGTACGGAATATGTTTAGTGCTTTGCTCAACCGCATAGTTGCTGAAAGGCAGATGTAACCAGTGACTGTATGATGACTGAATGATTGTTATGTTATGCACCACTCAGGGGCGTAGGAACTATGTTCAAGTTGGGGGGGGCAGGAGGCATTCTGAAGTTGATTCTTTCCATGCAACGCCCATAGGCGTAATGTTAAAACCCAAAATGTGTGGGGGGCGGCTGCCCCCCGGCTCCTACGCCTATGGTACCACTCTATGTGTGTGCGAAATAAATGTTATTATTATTTTATATACAAAATTAGCGGGCTCTATAACGCAAGTCAGGTGCGGTGCCCACCTAAGCCACAAACGGATATTCACATAATGCGAGGTGAAAAATGAACTGTACCTGATGTTGTACGATGAAAACTTTGCACTTTCTCGCAGCAAATTTCTGTACAACGATAGAACCTGCAACTTCGTCATCAATGAAGCCATTTCAATGGTATCATCAGTATTGCAAACTCACGACCTCATGGAGGGGGGTGTATTCCGCTCTTTCAACATTGGTAAAAAGAGTGACAACCGCGAGCAGCTTCCAGTATTTTGGCCGTGTTTATCGGATCTGCTCATAAGCTATATTTGGCTATCAGCTAGTATTCACTAATCAGTAGTCTTGAGCAAGCTCGACGGTGATTGGTCAAGTTGTGATGACGTGAATCCGGGGGAAAATCGTTGGTTTACATTTCAACGGGTTCGCCATATTGGTTCGCTGGCAATGTACGGGCGTGCACGCACACATGTGTGCGTGTGCATATTTAAGCATTTACTATGTGAAGAATAATAGTAAATAAATATAATAGTAAATGCATATTTAAGCATTTACTATTATAAAGCGTAAGACAATATTTAAAGGTGTATATGAAATTCGACATAATAATTGTATCTGTCAACATAGCAGTATTTTACCAGAATACCTCATAAGCTAAAAATATACACCCAAATCTGTGCGTTCTTTAGCTGAGGACATCTGCGAAAATTGTCGACATAGGAAGCTGTAGGAGTAGGTTAGCTATATTTTGTATTTTTCAAGGACGTAAACCCATAGATTGTGTCACCTTATATAAACAGACTAGAAAAGCCATACCAATGTGACTGATATCGGTATTACTTAGGTTTTGAGACACCATTATGAGTAGTACCAGTGGCGGCGGATCGTATTTTCGGATGGTGGGCAAAGAAACCCAGAGGGTCCCCTCGGCAAAAGGGCCTCCTCCCACGGCCAAATCCCCCCCCCCCCCCCCTCCTACGGCTAAAGCCCCCCCCCCCCCCCCCACCCCCAAAAAGAAATCCACGAAATGGTATCTCCTCGGATTTAGGCTACTATATTTTGCAGGGCCTCTAAATGGTTGCAAAAAAACGTCGGACAGGCCAATGTTGAAGTCTCATGCCTTCTGAGGGCTCAGGCCTTCATGGCCTACTGAGGGTGCCCTCCGGCCGACTGAGGGCCTTCTGTCGGCCTTAGAAGGCCCATCAGGCTGGTCATGGGGGCACATCGGGGCCCTGGGTCATTGTTTCGGTCAAAAGGAAAAATCGAACCAACTTCTTGGAGTATGGATTTTCTAGTCTCTTACAAATGTATGGGGAGGCAAAATCATATGTTTCCCCCTCCCCCAACTTTTTGAGTGGGCGGGCAGCTGCCTCCTCTGGGTGCCGGACGAAAAGTCGAATGGAAAAAAGTAAACGGATGTTAAGTAAAGGGACATTTAGTCAATAGTCAAAAGTCAAAAGTCCTAAAAGTCGGCGGGCAAAAAGTCGACGTGGAAAAAAGTCAACGGTGAAAAAGTCAACGGATAAAAAGTCAATTGACGAAAAGTCAACAGGGTAAAAAGTCAACTGTCAAAAAGTCAACATGGAAAAAAGTCGACGGACCAAAAGTCAAACGGATAAAAAGTAAAATGACAAAAAGTCAACAGAGCAAAAAGTCAACAGTCAAAAAGTCGACATGGAAAAAAGTCGACGGACCAAAAGTCAAACGGATTAAAAGTCAAGTGACAAAAAGTCAACAGGGTAAAAAGTCAACAGACGAAAAGGCAAAAGGGTAAAAAGTCCAAAGATAAAAAGTAAACGGACGGAAAGTCAAGGGGTCGTCCCTAAAAGTCAAAAGACGAAAAGTCGAAATGGCAAAAAGTCGAAGGATAAAAAGTCGAAATGGTAAAAAGTCAACGTCGCTAAAAGTCAAAAGATGAAAAGTAGAAATGGTAAAAAGTCAACGTCGATAAAAGTCGAAAGATGAAGAGTAAAAAGGTAAAAAGTCGAAATGGCAAAAAGTCAATGACGATAATCAGTTCATTTGGCCCATTCAATTTTCGTCTCTTGACTTCCCGTTCATTCCATTCTTTTCTTTGGACTATCCGACTATTAACCCGCCATTGACTGGGGGGGAGTCGTTTAACCCCCACTGATGAATGTTCGTAATAACTCAGAAACCAATAGGGCTATCAACGTGAAACTTTGGGTACATTCTTCTAAATCACGCTTACGTCTTCTGTGAAAAAATAAAGAAATTTCGGCGATTTTTGTTCTCGGTTATAGCGAATTTAGTGACGTCACTACACACGAATTTTACACCAAAATCAGCTAAAATGTAACAGACCGTACAAATGCCATATTTTAAGCACAATGCAATCCAAAAACGTGAAAAGATAGCAAATCGCAATGGCTACGAAATGGCTATCTTGGATTTTCGAACATTTTGGTTTTTGACCCAAAAATGCAAAAAAAATGTTTTTTTTGGGGGGGGAAAATGCCCACCAAGTCAAATTTTTAAAAGATATTCAAAAAGCAGGAATATATGTCAGAGAACCACATATGGGAAACTACCATACCAAATTTCAGAATGATATCATCATGTTTGACTGACTTATGGCATATAAAGTATTGTTAACTCATGACGTCTCCTGATCCGGCGCTCCTCACTCGCAGCTGGTCGCTGCCGAACTAAAGCTTGTTATTGCAAGCAGCACTTCACATGACCGGACACCGTGTCGGGGACGGGTGATACCGGAGATAGCTGGAAGTTACCGAGAGCCAACTCAGCGCAGCGGAGAGAGAGCAATAGCGGTAACAGCGTAAATAGTTAAACTGATCGTTAGCACATTGTGTATATACCTGCCTCTGCCACTGTGCAGTTGACGAGACGCGACAACGCGCCGCAGCCGACTCGGTCGGTCACACGAACGCCGATTGGCTGAAATCTGATCTGCAGGTGCTCCAATGCCCCAATGGCGAGGATTCCCATGAGGCTCTAGTAACATTTCCATGAACCGGATCGACCTGACCGTACATGGTGGCTGGGGAGGGGGTTACTATGTTAGCATTTTACTCATGCGACTTGTATGCTATGCTAGTGACTTTTATATCTACTTGACTTTTATTTTTTTGACTTTTTGCCATGTTGACTTTTTGCCACGTTGACTTTTTACTCATTTTGCTCATTTTTTTGCGATTGACTTTTATCGATTCAACTTGATACGATTTGACTTTTTGCGAGTTGACTTTTTGCCACGTCGACTCTTCCCATTGACTTTTAGCTATGGGACTTTTTACGATTTGACTTTTGGCGTGTTGACTTTTTGCCATGTTGACTTTTTACCTTTTCGACTTTTTACCTTTTCGACTTTTTACCTTTCGACCTTTATCTTTCGACTTTTTATCTTTCGACTTTTTATCTTCCGACTTTTTGTCTTTCGACTTTTTATCTTCCGACTTTTTATTCGACTTTTATCTATACGACTTTTTACTATTCGACTTTAAGCGTGTTGACTTTTTGCCATGTGACCTTTTCGACTTTTTATCTTTCGACTTTAATCCATACGACTTTTTACTATTCGACTTTTAGCGTGTTGACTTTTTGCCATGTTTACTTTTTACCTTTTCAACTTTTTATCTTTCGACTTTTATCTATACGACTTTTTACTATTCTACTTTTAGCGTGTTGACTTTTTGCCATGTTGACTTTTTACCTATTCGACTTTTTATCTTTTGACTTTTAGCGATGTCGACTTTCTACCCCTTGACTTTTCGTCCCTTGACTTTCCGTCCGTTTACTTTTTATCTTTTGACTTTTTACCCTGGAATCCCCCCCCCCCCCGTATCCGCCGTCACTGAGTAGTACCTGATGCTTCTGGTCCTGTGCTGTGGGTGGCTTGCACTAATGAACACAAATTGCCAAGTGTCTAGTAATGACTATAAAATCAATGATAATAATGTGACTTATGAGTTACAGCCTCATTTTGCGCCGTCGGGGGTGCAGCAACGACTGACATGCCAAAAAAGTTGATGAAGATCACGATTCAGATCCTATACCATTTCATAAATTTCCCGAAGATTCACCTATAAGAAAAGTATAGGGGGCGCTAGGGAGCCCCACCCCTGAGCCCGGGTCGCGCCCATGTCGCGCCCACCAAGCGCGCATAGGGTGCAACTTTTTGTATGTGGCGCCCCCCTCTCCCTGACCGACATATTGGATCCGCGCCTGTACTATGCAGGGGCGCAGCCAGGGAGGGGGGCAAGGGGGGAAATTGCCCTTCCCCCGTTACAGCCTACGGGTCACAGAGGGCCCCGCCGAGATTGGCCCGCAGATACCATTTGCATTAGCTAAATGGCTTTAAAAAAACACAGAGGAACCCGCAAACCAGGCAAGGGTCACTCTAATGCATGTCAAGGGCCCTCAGAGACACTGAAGGGCTTTTGAAGCCGGCCCAGGAGGCCTCTTGGGCATGTCTAGGGGCCCCATTGAGCCCACTTAAGGGCGCAAAAATATGCCCAGGGACTTTTCGAGCATGCCCTGGGCCCATTGAACCCACTCAGGGGCCCCCAAAACCTGCCCAGGTGCCTCCATAGCATGTCCACTTGTCCAGGGGCCAATTGAGCCCACCCACGGCCCAACAAACCTGCCCAGTGGCCTCTCGAGCATGTCCAGGGTCCCATTGAGTATGTCCAGGGGCCTCACGAGCCTGGCCAGGGCCATTATAGTCTGTTTTGGGGCCTCTTGAACCTGCACAGGGGCCCATTATAGTTTTCTCAGAGGCCCATCGAGTCTGTTCAGGGGCCTCTCGAACCTGCCCAAGGGCCATTAGAGCCTGCCCAGAGGCCTCTCGAGCTTGCCCAGGGGCCCCATTGAGTCTGTTCAGGGGCCCATTGAGTCTGTTCAAGGGCCTCTTGCACCTGTATAGGGGCTATTAGAGTCTGTTCAGGGGCCTCTCGAGCTTTCCCAATGGTCCATTGATTCTGTTCAGGGGCCTTTCGAACCTGCCTAGGGGCTAATAGAGTCTGCTCAGGGGCCTCTCGGCTTGCCAAATGCCCATTGAGTCTGTTAACGGCCCTCTCGAGCTTATCCAGAGGGCCATTGATTCTGTGAACGGGGCCCTCGAGTCTGCCCAGGGGTTGCTATAGCAACCCCATCCTTTGCGACCCCATCCTTTGCTTCATCCAGGTCCAGGCGACGGCTATAGCCGTCGCCTGCAGCGCCTGCTATAGCTGGAGCGCCTGCTAGCCGTGGTCGGCTTGGTTATAATGAGCGGTAGTAGTGTGCTGTATTCTGACCCACCTGGTGCAATGTTTTCTTGGGTTTAAAAATGGTTATTTGATAAGTCTGATGCGTTTTTGAATTCGGGGGGGGGGGGGGCTCCCCCACCCCCACCTTTTGCGGGAAAAATTAACAATTTATCGTAAAAATTGCCTTTGCAGTGCAGTTAAAATCCAGCTCTCTAGTGTTACAAACTGGAAAATGTATGTCCTTGGCGGTAATTGCTGGCCCCAGGGCCCATTCCCTTCATTAAACGTTCTGCACTTTTAAGTTTCAGGCAGGCTACATGTTTAGCTAGTTTGCCGAGTTCCGCAAAAAGGCGACGCGAACGCAAAGACGAGGAGATCGGCACCCGGAAGCTGCTCCAGCGGTGCACAATTTGCTGGACCGAAGAGCTAATAGTGGAAACAGGACCATCTCCAGGACATCAGCCAGGACCATCTCCCCAAGCCATCTCACCTCACGGTCTGGTTCCAATATTAACATTTCGTTTTGCAGGACCTAAAATTTAAATTTTCACGCCGCTACCCGGCGTCACATCGGTATAGTCATCGTCATAACGAAGCCATTAGTCATCGTCATCGGTTCGTCGTAATGCTGAATTGAATGAATAGCATTTTTAGCTTATTATCCGAGCTACAAGGCCTACCGCCTATATTTCTGGGTTTTATCGGGCAAAACCGTAAACATTTCGCGCCGCTTCGCGGCGCCAACTAACAAGTACATACGTACCTACTGTAACATGAAAATACACATAAAAAATATTGCAAAGGCTTAAATACACGTATCAAAATGGGGGTACATTTTTGCGTCATTTCAGCCGCCCCCACACTCAAAAGCCGACCCCCCACCTGTTGTCAGCTAAGATATGTTTTCTCCTGTACGTAACAATACAAATTAGTAATGCGCTCAGTACAATGCCTAATGAGGATCCTGGTCCAATCCAGCTCATCAAAAGTAGACGAAGAAAAATGGTTAAAAAGGGGCCTCACAAAATAAAGTGGCCGAAATCCGTAGAGTTTTTCACATCCAGGGGTAATTTTTCGGGTGGGGGGCCTCTCCCAGGGGATTGTCCCCCCCCCCCCCCCCCTTCTGAAGGTCTGGCTGCGCCCCTGGTACTATGTCACGAGGTAGAATAGTGATGCCAAACAAATACAATATATTTGATGAGGTTTATGTCTCCCTAGGCAATTTATTGCGATACATTCACATTTTCCACGTCGGGTAATGACATCGAAGATACACTTATCATCATTTCGAGCGGCGGTCGGCCGGAGTGGCCGTACCTAATCGTTGAACTTTGCGCAGATATAACAACACATATTGGTCTGATTGCATTTTTTAGCGGCATCCGACAGAGCGGTTGATTTGTGACATATTACATATTACAAGTTTTTCAATTGACCGGTAAACAAAGAAACTAAGCGCCATCTAAGGTTCAGGCACGCGCGCACTAATGTTGTGTATGGCGGCCGGCCGGCCGCGTCCCCCGCCTCTACGTCACAGCGACTCCGGGGTCGCGGCTACTAAATTAGTGTTTGTTACCACTTTTTCGGCCGGAGTGTTCTACCTGGTTTATTAGCCAGCCTTGAGCTTGCGTAATCGAGGGCTAGTCTCGGTATATACGGCCCAAGGCTATGTAAACCAGGTAGACCGCTCCGGCCGAAAAAAGTGACAACTCGTAATTTAGTTGCAACGACCCCACAGCTGCTGTGACGCGGATGAGGGTCTCGCGGCCGGCCGACCGGTCACCTACGTAGGGTTAACGCGTAGACCCCTCCCGCTTTTTTGTCGCTTGGTTCCTTTGTTTGTCGGTTGATTTTTAAACTTAAGATGTTTATCTACCACAAATTAAGCGTTGTATTGGATGCCGCTGCGAAAATTGCAATCCGACCCAAACTTTTAAAGTTATGGGCCGGAACAGTTTGCTGCCCGGTGATTCCGGCCGGCCGCGTACTCGCCCCGTTTTGTCCCGCTTGGTTCCTTCGTTTATCGGCCGATTGTTACACTTAAGATGTCTATATACCAAAAATTAAGCGATGTATTGGATGATATTGGGAAAATCGCAATGCAACCCATTTTTTTTTATAACGTTATGGGCCGGCAAATTCCACTGGCCGGCGATTCCGGCCGGACCGCCGTACGTAAAACGCCAACGCGCACGTTCCTCCGGTGTGTATCACCTGATTTCTTCATTTGCCGACCTATTGTTACAATTCAGATAACAATCTGTCACAAATTGAACGATGTATCTTATGGCATTGAGAAAATTGTCATCGGACTCAAACTATTTACATTTTGGGCCGGCAAAGTTAACCGTCCTTTGGCTCACGATGGCAGACCGGACAGCCACCACATACAATACTCAAACAGTGATAACACTCAAATAGCCTGCATTTAAATCATGCGGCCCATATTATGGCTAAGGAAAAATTGCACTAGGCTTACCTGATAAATAAAACAAAGTTGCTGATATACCAGTTGACAATTTGCGATGATAACGTCTGACAGTTCTTGGCAAAGGCCAAAGCATACCCACAAAATAGATATTCTCATCTTTGTTGACGAGTTCATTGAAAATCTGATTAGATAAGTCGATTGTCAAATGCATTCAAGCAATTAAAAGTAACTGTTTAAAATTACACTTCCCGCCCACGTCTCCGCACCACACCATCCCGCCCGCTCACCGCGTCTCCAGCCGACGCCGACCCACCAGGCGCCTCCATTGGCGGATCCAGAACGTTGGTGGTGGGGGGAGGGGAACGTTTTTTTTGGGGGGGGAGGGATTCCAAAAAGTCTCACACCATTCTGAAAACGCATCGGATTTCGCTTGCTTATGCATTGATAGCTGATTTAAAACAAACTTTCCTTAGTAAAAGTTGCTTGGATTTTGTTCTATATCAGGAAATGTGTCAATTTTGCGCCGATTTCAGGTTTGTCCAGAAGTTTGTCGGGGGGAGGGGCATGGCCGCCATACCCTCCCCCCCCCCCCTCCCCCTCCCCCTGGATCCACTAGTGGGTGCCGCGGCGAAACGCAATGTGTTTTTGCCTGTGGAGACCAGTGCAGAAAATCCGAGATCTTTGGTCACAGCCCAGTCACGGCCACGGCATGAGCTGGCAAGTCACAGCTTTAGTCACGGCGCTGAAATGCTAACCCTATGGCGCTGGCCTTGCCAGTCACAGCTTCAGTCACGGCCGTGACCAGGTCTGGTCCCAGCGCTCGGACGCTGGGACCAGAATTCTGCAACTCTAGTTGCCTGGCAACGCACGCGCCAGGGCGCTGTACGTGGCAGGAGCTCTCCCGCCCCCTGCGGTCTCTAAATAGTAAATACGTCGCATTACATCGCATCAGAATTAATTGACCTTTCACATATACATTTGTATAACTCTCAACATTTTCACAAACTAGAAAAAATCATCGAAAAGCTCCT
>JAXIVJ010019005.1:12500-21237 GCA_036785665.1 Chirona hameri | reverse complement strand
AACTAGGGGGGGGGGGGATATACGTATGAGCGGCCCGACCGTAGCCATGGTTTTCAGAAGCTCATTTCTTTGCAGCTATTCGGTCGAAGTGACTGAAAACTTGCACACAAAAGCGTTCATGTCGTAAAACTAACTATCTGCCTGCGTTTCCTTTCAGCAAGCACAAAGCGTGCCTAAACTACAAATAGGGCACATTAACGCCATAATATGGCCGCTTTTCTGCTACATAAATTTATTTTAAATTCCTGTGAACTTCCCTCAAAAAAGTAAAAATATCGTGCTGATGCCTTCTATCCTTCCATTGCCCTGATACTTTTTTCCAAATGCTTTTATGATATTGAAACTGCAATATTCCCCAACAAAGTATGGATTTATGTCTCCAAAACGGGGGAAGGGACAATCTCCCGCAGCCTGACGACTAGGGGGACGGTGCCCCCCCCCCCCCGTCCACCTACGGCGACGCCTTTGGATGACACCCAAGCATTGGGATACATAATATATGTATTGCACTATCAAACTGAATGTTATTAGTAGACATCGACATACGAGCCAATTACGTCACAAGATAAAAATACACAATGACTATTTACTTTTGATTGCCTCCAAGACCAACAACTGCGCATGCACAATACGTTAAGTGTGTTGTCTTAGGACAGTTTTACATTTCCATCTTCTCCGCATCCGCTTTTAACACATCGGTTCCTGATTTATTTTCCGCTACATGAATCGGCAGTTCCACAATCTGCTCAAAATTTCGAAACTTGCGTTGGATCTCCTCCAGTGAGAGCCCGCGGGTCTCCACCAGACAGCAGGTGGCAAACACCACCTGCAGGAGACTCACCGCCGCGTGCAGTACGAACGCGCCGCCCAGCCCGATACTGGCCTGCAGCGTCGGGTACACCTTCAGCAGCACGAACGCGCTGACGTTCATCGACATGATGACGATGTTGACGCCGAGGGCACGCGTTTTGTTGGGCAGCAGCTCGCTGGCGAAGGCGAACGAGATGGGGCACGTGATGGAGAAGAAGGGCACCACCACCACCACAGCGCCCAGCAGCACCATCCAGCCGAGCTGCGCACGCGACTCCTCGGCCAGCGAGTAGAACGCGGCGATGATGGCGCACCCTGCGGCCATCATGACGCCGGCCACGCGCAGCAGCGTCAGACGCCCAAATCGCTCGACGACAGAGAAGGAGGACGCACAGAGCAGCACGCCCAGCGCCGGAATAACCATGGCGCGCTGGTAGCTGTCCAGGGGAAGATCCGCAGGATCAAGGATCACCGTCGTTATCTGGACCAGCGTGGTGCCGCCGCACCAGGAGAACATCACCATCTGACCGGCACCCAGCAGCAGTGGACGCAGCGTCTCTCGCCGCCACAGCAGCCTTAACGCCGAAGCGCCGTCGTGCGCGTGAGCCAGCGACTCTTGGATGGCACGAACCTCCGACTCGGCGTCTGCGCGCGGATGGTAGAAGAGGATGGAGCGGCGCGCTGCCTCCGAGCAGCGGCCGTGAGCCAGCAGCCACTTGGCCGAGTCGGGCAGGAAGAGCACTCCGCAGAGACAGACGGCCGGCGGCGCGCAGCCGGCCACCAGGAACAGCGTATTCCAGCTCAGCCACTGGCTGAGCACCAGCACTGTCAGCTGACCCAGGTACACCATACCGTTGAGGAATGCGGTGTAGATCGCGCGGTGCGTCGGTGACACGACCTCCGACACGTAAACATGGACCGAACCCTGCGCCACATACAGAGCGACGAACATCAACGCCCGTCCCAGCAGGACCCAGACGAAGCTTCTCCCCAGACCAGCGGCCAGTGCTCCCAGCGCATACAGCGGCAGTGTCAGCAGCAGGAGACGGCGGGCGCCCAACAGCGGCGCCAGCGGAACGGCCAGCACGCAGCCCAGCATGCCGCCCAGCATGGTGACGGAGATCGTCCAGTTGAGCTGGTCGTCGCTGAGGAAGCGGTCCGGCTCGGCCGGCACCTGGACGAACATGACGCTGTGCATGCCGAAGTTGGTGCCTAGACAGATAAGTACTTGACCGAGGATGGCGGCGGCCAGCACCTGGTGGGGAGAAGAAAGGTCTGGTTAGCAAGGTTACCGCAACTCAAGTTTCTATTGCGTCAATAATACTAGGCAGCTGGATAAACTAGAACTGCATGTCTTGCACCCGACGTGGCCATGGGACAGGTCACAGCGGTCATTCCTCAGTCATCCCTCAGCTAAGTGGCTGGTCAGACACAGCAACTTACAGAAGCTACCTATGGCATTAGTAATTTCATTAGAAGTTTTAGTCAGGAGCATCTAAAGAGGAAACAGCTTCTTTATACCGAGCGGACGCGAGGTCTTTCGTCAGCTAGGGGGAAATATCTACGAATGAGCGGACCGACCTTGGCCATGTTTTTATATACCGCCACCCATGATCAGGTGACCAGGAGTCGCTCTATCCCAGCCACTCACAGCACTATACTTTAAAGGGATATTGCCACCTCCGGATGATTTATAAAAAGCAACTTAAATTTTGAATGGTGGGGATCAACAATCGTGTATGCTCAAGCTCAAACTTGCTCCTGCAGCACCTAAAGTAGGGTATCGGCAATTTATTTTGTATTTATTTCTGACTCCAAAACGTTGGTCCCAGCTGTGCTCAGTATCCCAGCTGTGCTCAGTGCTCAGTATTCATGATGGCCGCTCTCATCCAGTTTGGCTGTGAAATTAGCGCCCGCCCAAAGCCGAAGCGTCCGAATTCGCAGAGACCTTCAAAAGTCTATCTGTGTTATAAGGTAAGGTCACAAATCTCCTACGGCCCCAAAGTCGAGCCATATCTATTCTTGCTGTTTTATTCATGTTGTATTATGAAAGAAGCTATGCTTTATATATACATATATTGTACACCAGTTGTAATGTTTGTAGCGGAAGCTTTCGAACACTACTGTGCTCTTCGTCAGCCTGGTTGGGGTACACAGTTCACACACTCAAAACAATATTTGAAATTATAAATACATAAGCACAGTGGATTATTCCTCTAGATCCTCTAAAAGGCGGATTCGAAAGTCACGACATCCCTAACCTTTCCTTCCTAAACTTCCCAACCACCTAGAACTACAAATACCCGTTAAAGGAAATAGTTCACCTTCAACATTAGTTTTAAACTGAGATAGCTGTTTTGTAGCCCATGTTAGGAAACCCCTATCTGCAAGTTTCCTTGACTGAAAAAGACTCTCCAGCCGAAGATATTTGACTTTTTGGCGAAGGAATTCGGCGCATATATGATATACCGTACCGTCTGAAAGTGCCAGCACTGCCATGGAGCATGCGCAGACCAATAACGCACACCATAACATTAATGATTTACGACCTTCTGTCCTGAATTGGCGTGATGTAGGACCATTTTTGAAAAGAAAAAAAGAAACTGTATTCAAAAATATAATAAAATCGTGTTCTGAAAAAATTCCGAAGGTGAACTATTTCCTTTAACAGACCATGCAACATTATTAGTACACCAGCCACCATGCCTCTCCTTCTAATCATAACAAATAAAAAGAGAATCAATGTCACAGCGAATCACTGCGAATACGAATGAAATGTACGTATTACGAATTACCTTTATATTGTATACCTACATATTACGAATGAAATGTGTATGCGTGTGAACCAAATGTGTATGTGTATGCGTCTGTACGTGTTATGTTAAGCTTTCTTTTTATTTGTTATGATTAGAAGGAGAGGCATGGTGGCTGGTGTACTAATAATGTTGCATGGTCTGTTAACGGGTATTTGTAGTTCTAGGTGGTTGGGAAGTTTAGGAAGGAAAGGTTAGGAATGTCGTGACTTTCAAATCCGCCTTTTAGAGGATCTAGAGGAATAATCCACTGTGCTTATGTATTTATAATTTCAAATATTGTTTTGAGTGTGTGAACTGTGTACCCCAACCAGGCTGACGAAGAGCACAGTAGTGTACGAAAGCTTCCGCTACAAACATTACAACTGGTGTACAATATATGTATATATAAAGTATCGAAATGTCCCAGTTCAATAATTCCATATTTGTGTCAATCAAGAAAGAAGCTATGGTTGTTGAAAATATAATTAACTGTATACGCATTTTAATTTTAAAGTGCCATGACGGAATGGTGATGTTGAGTTTGTAATATTCAAAAGCAAATCATAGTCCGCAAAGAAGTGATTCTAAATAGTGATGAGGCGACTCCAATTTTACGAATGTGTACCAATCATCAGTGGTGCAATTTTTTGTTTTATATAATGGAGGGAGTTTCGGTAACCAAATGTTGCAGGTGAAATTGGACACGCTTAACCTACCGATACACACCAACAACTCCATATTGGCCTGCGAGGTGGCAATATCCCTTTAACACCAGAGAACATAAAAGAGAAAGTCGCGGCACTCCCAGATAAGAAATGGAAACAAACGTAAATGAGCATACAGGAAGAAGAATTTCCAATGTTAGGCATAGGCGTACACAAGGGGGAGGGCAAACGGGGAAATTGCCCCCCCCAGGTCTGTACGTGCCCCCTTTGGTCGATTTTTTTTTAAGAGAAAAATGGTGGAAATATGCCCTTTTAAAAATATAGTGGGCCAAATCCGGTGAGTTTTTTTTTTGGTGGGGGTACTTAAAGGAAATAGTTCACCTTCAACATCAGTTTTAAACTGAGATAGCAGTTTTGTGGCCCGTGTTGGGAAACCCCTATCTGCAAGTTTTATTGACTGAAAAGACTCTCCAGCCGAATATATTTGAGTTCTTGGCGAAGGAATGCGGTGCTGGCGAAAGAATGTTGTACTGGTTCTAGCCCGGGCAAAGGCTATACCATCAGCCAATCAGCTTGCAGCTGGTGCTAGCAAGCGAACGCCGGCCGCCGGTTGGCACATCTCCAATGCGAGTCTATCCTTACGCGACTACTTTCGAATCTGATTGGCTGAACCATTGTTTACATTCGCGTGACGTCAGGACTCTGACTCAGAGAGTATGCATATAGTTTTGATAAACAATACAAATGTACGACCTTATGTCCTGAATCGGCGCGATATAAGGCCATTTTTAACAATATAAAAATAAATTGTATTAAAAAATACAATCAAATCGTGTTTGGTAAAACAATTCCAAGGTGAACTATTTCCTTTAATGCCCCCCTGAGCAAAAAATTGTCCCCTACTGGAGTCAATCCTGGGTACGCTACTGATGTTAGGTATGGTACAATTTATATTATTATATAAGAGAAGGCAAAAGTAGTCATCGCTGAAGACAGCAAATGACAGCCCCCTAATTGGATCCCATTAAAGGGATATTGCCACCTCCGGAGGATTTCTAAAAAGAAACTTAAATGAATGGTGGGAATCAACAATCATGTATGCTCAAGCTCAAACTTGCTCCTGCAGCATCTAAAGCAGTGTATCGGCAAAACATTTTATATTTATTTCTGACTCCAAAACGTTGGTCCCAGCTGTACTCAGTACTAGATTCATGATGGCCGCCTCATCCAGTTTGGCGGTGGTATTGGCGCCCGCCCAAAGCCGAAGCGTACGAATTCGCCGAGACTTGACCTTGAAAAGTCTATCTGTGTTATAAGGTATAGGTCACAACTCCTACGGTCCCAAAGTCGAACCATAGCAATTTTTGCTGTTTTATTATGTAAGAGGCTAAGGTTGTTTCAAATATAATTAACTGCATACGCTTTTTAATTTTAAAGTGCACTGACGGAATGGTGATGTTGAGTTTGCCACATTCAAAAGAAAATAACAGTCCGCAAAGAAGTGATTCTAAATAGTGATGTGGCGACTCCAATTTTACGAATGTTTGGCAAGCATGAGTGGTGCAATTTTTTTTAAATCTAATGGGGTGAGTTTCGGGAACCAAATTTTGCAGGTGAAATCGGACACGCTTCATCGACCGATACACACCAAAAACTCCATATTGGCCTGCGAGGTGACAATGTCCCTTTAAGTCATGCATTTACACATTCATACCAGTCTGTCTGTCTGTCTGTCTGTCTGTCTGTCTGTCTGTCTGTCTGTCTGTCTGTCTGTCTGTCTGTCTGTCTGTCTGTCTGTCTGTCTGTCTGTCTGTCTGTCTGTCTGTCTGTCTGTCTGTCTGTCTGTCTGTCTGTCTGTCTGTCTGTCTGTCTGTCTGTCTGTCTGTCTGTCTGTCTGTCTGTCTGTCTGTCTGTCTGTCTGTCTGTCTGTCTGTCTGTCTGTCTGTCTGTCTGTCTGTCTGTCTGTCTGTCTGTCTGTCTGTCTGTCTGTCTGTCTGTCTGTCTGTCTGTCTGTCTGTCTGTCTGTCTGTCTGTCTGTCTGTCTGTCTGTCTGTCTGTCTGTCTGTCTGTCTGTCTGTCTGTCTGTCTGTCTGTCTGTCTGTCTGTCTGTCTGTCTGTCTGTCTGTCTGTCTGTCTGTCTGTCTGTCTGTCTGTCTGTCTGTCTGTCTGTCTGTCTGTCTGTCTGTCTGTCTGTCTGTCTGTCTGTCTGTCTGTCTGTCTGTCTGTCTGTCTGTCTGTCTGTCTGTCTGTCTGTCTGTCTGTCTGTCTGTCTGTCTGTCTGTCTGTCTGTCTGTCTGTCTGTCTGTCTGTCTGTCTGTCTGTCTGTCTGTCTGTCTGTCTGTCTGTCTGTCTGTCTGTCTGTCTGTCTGTCTGTCTGTCTGTCTGTCTGTCTGTCTGTCTGTCTGTCTGTCTGTCTGTCTGTCTGTCTGTCTGTCTGTCTGTCTGTCTGTCTGTCTGTCTGTCTGTCTGTCTGTCTGTCTGTCTGTCTGTCTGTCTGTCTGTCTGTCTGTCTGTCTGTCTGTCTGTCTGTCTGTCTGTCTGTCTGTCTGTCTGTCTGTCTGTCTGTCTGTCTGTCTGTCTGTCTGTCTGTCTGTCTGTCTGTCTGTCTGTCTGTCTGTCTGTCTGTCTGTCTGTCTGTCTGTCTGTCTGTCTGTCTGTCTGTCTGTCTGTCTGTCTGTCTGTCTGTCTGTCTGTCTGTCTGTCTGTCTGTCTGTCTGTCTGTCTGTCTGTCTGTCTGTCTGTCTGTCTGTCTGTCTGTCTGTCTGTCTGTCTGTCTGTCTGTCTGTCTGTCTGTCTGTCTGTCTGTCTGTCTGTCTGTCTGTCTGTCTGTCTGTCTGTCTGTCTGTCTGTCTGTCTGTCTGTCTGTCTGTCTGTCTGTCTGTCTGTCTGTCTGTCTGTCTGTCTGTCTGTCTGTCTGTCTGTCTGTCTGTCTGTCTGTCTGTCTGTCTGTCTGTCTGTCTGTCTGTCTGTCTGTCTGTCTGTCTGTCTGTCTGTCTGTCTGTCTGTCTGTCTGTCTGTCTGTCTGTCTGTCTGTCTGTCTGTCTGTCTGTCTGTCTGTCTGTCTGTCTGTCTGTCTGTCTGTCTGTCTGTCTGTCTGTCTGTCTGTCTGTCTGTCTGTCTGTCTGTCTGTCTGTCTGTCTGTCTGTCTGTCTGTCTGTCTGTCTGTCTGTCTGTCTGTCTGTCTGTCTGTCTGTCTGTCTGTCTGTCTGTCTGTCTGTCTGTCTGTCTGTCTGTCTGTCTGTCTGTCTGTCTGTCTGTCTGTCTGTCTGTCTGTCTGTCTGTCTGTCTGTCTGTCTGTCTGTCTGTCTGTCTGTCTGTCTGTCTGTCTGTCTGTCTGTCTGTCTGTCTGTCTGTCTGTCTGTCTGTCTGTCTGTCTGTCTGTCTGTCTGTCTGTCTGTCTGTCTGTCTGTCTGTCTGTCTGTCTGTCTGTCTGTCTGTCTGTCTGTCTGTCTGTCTGTCTGTCTGTCTGTCTGTCTGTCTGTCTGTCTGTCTGTCTGTCTGTCTGTCTGTCTGTCTGTCTGTCTATGTATGTACGTATGTACGTATGTACGTATGTACGTATGTACGTATGTACGTATGTACGTATGTACGTATGTACGTATGTACGTATGTACGTATGTACGTATGTACGTATGTACGTATGTACGTATGTACGTATGTACGTATGTACGTATGCACGTATGCACGTATGCACGTATGCACGTATGCACGTATGCACGTATGCACGTATGCACGTATGCACGTATGTACGTATGTACGTATGTACGTATGTACGTATGTACGTATGTACGTATGTACGTATGTACGTATGTACGTATGTACGTATGTACGTATGTACGTATGTACGTATGTACGTATGTACGTATGTACGTATGTACGTATGTACGTATGTACGTATGTACGTATGTACGTATGTACGTATGTACGTATGTACGTATGTACGTATGTACGTATGTACGTATGTACGTATGTACGTATGTACGTATGTACGTATGTACGTATGTACGTATGTACGTATGTACGTATGTACGTATGTACGTATGTACGTATGTACGTATGTACGTATGTACGTATGTACGTATGTACGTATGTACGTATGTACGTATGTACGTATGTACGTATGTACGTATGTACGTATGTACGTATGTACGTATGTACGTATGTACGTATGTACGTATGTACGTATGTACGTATGTACGTATGTACGTATGTACGTATGTACGTATGTACGTATGTACGTATGTACGTATGTACGTATGTACGTATGTACGTATGTACGTATGTACGTATGTACGTATGTACGTATGTACGTATGTACGTATGTACGTATGTACGTATGTACGTATGTACGTATGTACGTATGTACGTATGTACGTATGTACGTATGTACGTATGTACGTATGTACGTATGTACGTATGTACGTATGTACGTATGTACGTATGTACGTATGTACGTATGTACGTATG
>JAXIVJ010019005.1:0-2500 GCA_036785665.1 Chirona hameri | reverse complement strand
ATAGATAGATAGATAGATAGATAGATAGATAGATAGATAGATAGATAGATAGATAGATAGATAGATAGATAGATAGATAGATAGATAGATAGATAGATAGATAGATAGATAGATAGATAGATAGATAGATAGATAGATAGATAGATAGATAGATAGATAGATAGATAGATAGATAGATAGATAGATAGATAGATAGATAGATAGATAGATAGATAGATAGATAGATAGATAGATAGATAGATAGATAGATAGATAGATAGATAGATAGATAGATAGATAGATAGATAGATAGATAGATAGATAGATAGATAGATAGATAGATAGATAGATAGATAGATAGATAGATAGATAGATAGATAGATAGATAGATAGATAGATAGATAGATAGATAGATAGATAGATAGATAGATAGATAGATAGATAGATAGATAGATAGATAGATAGATAGATAGATAGATAGATAGATAGATAGATAGATAGATAGATAGATAGATAGATAGATAGATAGATAGATAGATAGATAGATAGATAGATAGATAGATAGATAGATAGATAGATAGATAGATAGATAGATAGATAGATAGATAGATAGATAGATAGATAGATAGATAGATAGATAGATAGATAGATAGATAGATAGATAGATAGATAGATAGATAGATAGATAGATAGATAGATAGATAGATAGATAGATAGATAGATAGATAGATAGATAGATAGATAGATAGATAGATAGATAGATAGATAGATAGATAGATAGATAGATAGATAGATAGATAGATAGATAGATAGATAGATAGATAGATAGATAGATAGATAGATAGATAGATAGATAGATAGATAGATAGATAGATAGATAGATAGATAGATAGATAGATAGATAGATAGATAGATAGATAGATAGATAGATAGATAGATAGATAGATAGATAGATAGATAGATAGATAGATAGATAGATAGATAGATAGATAGATAGATAGATAGATAGGATAGATGGATAGATGGATAGATAGATATGGATAGATGGATAGATGGATAGATGGATAGATGGATAGATGGATAGATGGATAGATGGATAGATGGATAGATGGATAGATGGATAGATGAGATGGCACAGTCTGGCATCTCATTCACTCATTGCTCTCATGAGACGCATTGCACTCAGTGCACGCAGTTCACTCAGGTGCACTCAGCACGCATCAGTGATTGCACTCGATAGCACTGCAGGCACGCAGGCACGCTGGCTACTCATGCACTCATTCAGCTCATTCGACTCTTGTCACTCAGTCACTCATGCACGCATGCACGCAGTCACTCATTCACTCATGCACTCATTCATCTCATCACTCATTCGACGCATTCACTCATTCACTCAGTGCACGCATTCACTCATGCACTCAGTCACTCAGCACGCCATTCACTCATTCACTCATTCACTCATTTCACTCATTCACTGCATTCACGCAGTCACTCATCACTCATTCACTCAGTCACTGCATCACTCAGTTTCACTCATTCACTCATTCACGCAGTCACGTCATTCACTCTGTCACTCATGTCACGCAGTGCACTCAGCACTCAGTCACTCCATTCACTCATTCACTCAGTCACTCATTCACTCATTCATTCTTCACTCATTGCACTCATTCACTCATTCACGCAGTCACCATCACCATTCACTCATTCACGCATCACTCATGCACTCAGTCACTCATTCACTCATCACTCATGCACTCATTCACTCATCACCATGCATCCATTCACTCATTCACTCATTCACCATTCACTCATCACTCATCATCCATCACTCATTCACTATGCACCATTCACTCATCACTCATTCACTCATTCACGCATTCACTCATTCACCATTCACTCATTCATCCATTCATCCATCCATCACCATCCATCACTCATTCACTCATTCACTCATGCCATCCATGCCACTCATCCATCATTCTCATTCATCCATTCACTCATTCACCATTCACTCATTCACTCATTCCACTCATCATCTCAGTCATCATTCCATCAGTCATTCATTCATCTCATTCATCATCATTCATCCATTCATTCCATTCATCCATTCATCCATTCATCCATTCATTCAGTCATTCATGCATTCATCATTCATCTTCATCATTCATCATTCATTCAGTCATTCATCATTCATTCATCCAGTCATTCATCATTCATTCATTCATCATCATTCATCATTCATTCATTCATCATCATCATTCATTCATTCATCATCATTCATCATCATTCATCATTCATTCATTCATTCATTCATTCATCATCAGTCATTCATCATTCATCAGTCATTCATTCAGTCATTCATTCATTCATTCATTCATTCATTCATTCATCATCATTCATCATCTTCATTCATCATCATTCATTCATTCATCATTCATTCATTCATTCATTCAGTCATTCATTCATTCATCATTCATCATTCATTCATCATTCATTCATTCATTCATTCATTCATTCATTC
>JAXIVJ010019004.1:10000-17500 GCA_036785665.1 Chirona hameri | reverse complement strand
GGAGCGGGCGGAGCGGGCGGAGCGGCGGAGCGGGCGGAGCGGGCGGAGCGGGCGGAGCGGGCGGAGCGGGCAGAGCGGGCAGAGCGGGCAGAGCGGGCAGAGCGGGCGGAGCGGGCGGAGCGGGCGGAGCGGGCGGAGCGGGCGGAGCGGGCGGAGCGGGCGGAGCGGATCACAGACGTGACAGACAGACAGACAGACAGACAGACAGACAGACAGAGACAGAGACAGAGACAGAGACAGAGACAGAGACAGAGACAGAGACAGAGACAGAGACAGAGACAGAGACAGAGACAGAGACAGACAGAGACAGAGACAGAGACAGAGACAGAGACAGAGACAGAGACAGAGACAGAGACAGAGACAGAGACAGAGACAGAGACAGAGACAGAGACAGAGACAGAGACAGAGACAGAGACAGAGACAGCCAGAGACAGCCAGAGACAGCCAGAGACAGCCAGATACAGCCAGAGACAGACAGAGACAGACAGAGACAGAGACAGAGACAGAGACAGAGACAGACAGACAGACAGACAGACAGACAGACAGACAGACAGACAGACAGACAGACAGACAGACAGACATACAGACCGAGGCAGCGCAATGTCTATCCAGGGTGGAACGTGACTACAGACGAAACAAAACACTGTTCGTAGGAATGCTATCGCTGCGTATTATCAGTGCTATCCTTCAGAAACTAAATTAGTGAGGCGAACAAAACTGAATGATCACAGTGAACGGAGCTAAATAATATTTTGAAACGAAATCAAATCGCTGCTGTGAAGTCTCATGCAAACAGAAAGGATCGCGACAACGGGGAAGAATATGTATAATATGGAACTCCGCCCATTTAACCTCCACTTAGGGTTGGGCTAAAATAAATTCAGTTCTGCCACAACGCCTAACGCGACTCGGCCAAAGGAAGCTCCTCTCACATTCTCGCCACATGCTCAGGCTCCGACCCCCCCGCCCCTCCCCGCTGCTACCACACCATATATCTCACTGAACCGAATCACGGTCCGAGCACGACTTAGAGCAGAGCAGATCTCGGCCCACACAGCCCCGGCAGACGGCCGCTTATCCCGATACCGGCCGCCCGGAGCGTGACCCGACGTTCTCAGTACGTGCCACTCCAAGCACGTGCCACGTCCATGGCACGTCCCCTCCAGGCACGTGACACGTTCATGGCACGCCGCCTCACATCACAAGGCACGGGCTACGCCCATGACCGTCCCCCGGCCCTCTCCGGACACGTGCCACGTCTATGGCATGACCTCTTCCCCTCTCAAGACACGTCGATGGCACGACCCCCTCTCTAGGCACATGCCACATATATGGCACGTATGTGTCCCTCTCTTCAGGCACGTGCCACGTCCATGGCCCGTCCCCTCCCCTCCCCAAGCACGTGACACGACCCACACGTGGCCGGAATGCACGTAAGACGGGCGGGATGGCTTGGTACCGGGTCACCATGGGACAGTGCGAGGTCACCGCCTGGGGCCGTTACTGACCCGCTAATGAAATGACCCCAACACGTGTTGAGCGTCACCAATAGAGCGCACGCCGACCCCGACACGGTCCGCTAATTTGTCGACACAGACCGGCGCTGGGCCGTGGCCCGGTGCCGGTCTGGGGTGAGGGGGGGCAGGCTGAACTGGAAACTGACCTGCAGATGAGACCGACGCAGATCCCACGACCAGAACCAGGGCCAGCGGCAGCAGTAGCTGTATTAAGCTCATCTGAAGAAAAAAAAGAGGGAAAAAGTTAGTCAGTATTGCACACCGTTCATGTATAAAATAAAAAATAAACTTCAACGATCACGAAAACATATCTCTTTCGAATATCTGCGAGCTTGTTGAGAACTTTTCCGTACAAAATTAGCCTTTTATTTACTTTGAGGTTTAGGCAGAAATTCAAGAAGTAAACTCCCGGCAGACAACTTATTACCAAACTGAACAAGGCTCTTCCAAACATGCACATTGTTCACAATTCACTACACAAATGAACAAAGTTTTCGATGACTTCCGTTCCGTGTTACCGGGACGATTTCGTTAGCCGTCGGTTCAGCAGCCCAGCTGGGGAGTTTGCTGCGTAAATACACCGAGAGTGGCGGCACAAGCCTGGCGTTTCGGCCGGAAGTTGGCTGAACTGTCAATTAGCTCTTATCACTGGCTCCAGCTGTAATGCGGCTGAGAGTTTTCTGTTTCCAATACACCCGAGCTGGTCCGAGCTGCTGCCGAAATTCGCCGCGATTCTCAGCTCAAATTGCGCTACAGGGCGGCATACTCAGCAGTACACGACCACTGACAGACGAAGGCCTGTGCTGTGTCCCGTGCCTCGTAACGCAAAGTCACCAGGGTGTGACGGACGGAGACCTGTGCTGTGTCCCGTGCTTAGTAACGCAGAGTCACCAGGGTGTGACGGACGGAGACCTGTGCTGTGTCCCGTGCTTAGTAACGCAGTCACCAGGGTGTGACGGACGGAGACCTGTGCTGTGTCCCGTGCTTAGTAACGCAGAGTCACCAGGGTGTGACGGACGGAGGCCTGTGCTGTGTCCCGTGCTTAGTAACGCAGAGTCACCAGGGTGTGACGGACGGAGACCTGTGCTGTGTCCCGTGCTTAGTAACGCAGAGTCACCAGGGTGTGACGGACGGAGACCTGTGCTGTGTCCCGTGCTTAGTAACGCAGAGTCACCAGGGTGTGACGGACGGAGGCCTGTGCTGTGTCCCGTGCTTAGTAACGCAGTCACCAGGGTGTGACGGACGGAGACCTGTGCTGTGTCCCGTGCTTAGTAACGCAGAGTCACCAGGGTGTGACGGACGGAGACCTGTGCTGTGTCCCGTGCTTAGTAACGCAGAGTCACCAGGGTGTGACGGACGGAGACCTGTGCTGTGTCCCGTGCTTCGTAACGCAGTCACCAGGGTGTGACGGACGGAGACCTGTGCTGTGTCCCGTGCTTAGTAACGCAGAGTCACCAGGGTGTGACGGACGGAGGCCTGTGCTGTGTCCCGTGCTTAGTAACGCAGTCACCAGGGTGTGACGGACGGAGGCCTGTACTATGTCCCGTGCTTAGTAACGCAGTCACCAGGGTGTGACGGACGGAGACCTGTGCTGTGTCCCGTGCTTCGTAACGCAGTCACCAGGGCGTGTCGCTCTGGGCTGTGTTAATGGACCATCGGACACAATGATACATATAACTGTCTACTTCCTGCGTGAATTGCTTAACATTGATTACCGTGTCCCACCTTCAATCCCTGCATGTAACTGACGCCTCGCGCTCCATGGCTACGGTCATATATGATTAGTAACAATACCCTTACTGTGCACACCATACTCCACATTTTGCACACACAAAAATAAAGAACACACCAGATCCAGATAACGAACCAGATCCAGATCCAGATAGATAACTAATCCAGCTGACTAACATCTTCCACCCCCGGACCCGGGCAGAGGTGGCACGGCTTCCTCATAATAACCTGTCCCGGTACGGCCGGTAGCCACACCGGTACCAGTACCGTACCCTTCAACACCTTCCGCACGGCACCCATCAAGTGCAGCGTTCATTCGTATGGGGCAACTGTGAGGGTGGGGCGTCACGAGCGGTCGTATGTGGCAACTGTGAGGGCGGGGGCGGGTCGCCCAGAGGCCAGGCGGGCACAATTTACGGCCAGGCGACAGCCGGCGGGCACACGGCGCGCCTCTAATTCATTCCAGCCACGTCGGCGCCGCCACTCGAGAGCCGCCACCGCCGCCGGCCGAGCAAACAGCGGCGTGGCGGCGGCGGCGGCAGCGGCGGCAGCGGCGGCCGCCCAACAGGCCCTCGGGGAACAGCGCGCGGCACAGCGCAGCAGGGCACACGCCCGTTCGGCAGGGCACACGTTGAAATAGCGCAGCGCGGGGTTCGGAAAACAGGGCCTGACGCGGCGTCCACACGCTGGAAATTTGTACAAAACGGCAGCAGGCAGGCGGCAGCAGGCAGGCAGCAGGCAGCAGGCAGCAGGCAGCAGGCAGGCAGGCAGGCAGCAGGCAGCAGGCAGCAGGCAGCAGGCAGCAGGCAGCAGGCAGCATGCAGCAGGCAGCTGCCGGTCGCGCTCGGCACTGAGCGCGATACAACTGAAAGGTGTTCACTGTTCAGCCTATGCAGGGCCTTACACTATTGCTTCACAAACTGCTGCCGCTGCTACCCTGGTTCGTTATCCACGCAGAGCACTTGCAAGATGCCACTGCAGTCCACCCACTGCAGCATGAAACGGGCAGAGTCCGTCCAGCGGCGCCGCCACGCGGTCTGAACGGCGGTCTGAACAGAGGAGCCGCCGCGCGTTCTGAACAGAGGCACCGCCACGCGGTCTGAACAGCAGAACAGCGGCGCCGCCACGCGGTCTGAAGGTCCGTTCAGCGGCGCCGCCAAGCGGTCTGAACAGGTCTGAACAGCGGCGCCGTCACGCGGTCTGAACAGTCTGAACAGCGGCGCCGCCACGCGGTCTGAACAGTCTGCAGAGCTGACGTCACCCTGCCACCCACCGGATGCTGTAATTACTCGTCTCCGCAGGCCTGCCCCTGCACCTATTCCGTCTCCTGCACACTGCAGCAGACGGACCACCAGGTGCGCCCGGGGTCGGTCCGGGTAGAGATGCCAATTTCAGGACCACCGAGCCGGCGCCGGGCCCAAATTCAGGCCTGGCGGGCCTGAAGCTGTGTCTGAACTCAGGCTTCCCAGGCTAATGCCGGGCTCAGCACAAGTTATCAATTTTCCCCAAAAAATGTGATAAATAAATACAAATAAATATGGGCAGAACATCGATGCTTAAAGATCATGATAAATTTGAATAAAAACACTTCCAACAGTAAAACACCCTCATAACAATGTCACAGCTTAACAATTAAGTGATAACTAGTACGACTAAGGAAACACCAGTGAAACTTAATAAATCAAACTACAGGGTGATATATGATCAATTCATCATCTCAGTAACTGCAGCAGTGTGAGTGCAGTCAAACAGAAACAACTACCCGAATCATATTCCACTGTCATCACTAGTAACTAGGTGTGCGGGGGAGCACATAATTTTATCTTTAGTCATACCATTGCCCCGGGTCACCCCGAATATTGTTTTACCAGCTGGATAAAGTCACTTCAGCTGCACATTGTGTGGCTACTCTGAATCTCATCAATCATGTGTATGTGATTTGTAATAAACATAGTCCAGTGGCAGCATGACTGCATACAACTGCAAATGGCATGGGAGATATGGTATGACAAAGTGATCTGTTGAATATGGCTCATTTTTACCCTCCTTTCCATATTCTGATTCATCAAATTTCCAAATCAAGTATGGAACAAAATCACCTGCCTATGAAAATGCGTATTGTTAATACTATTGTAAATACATATTACTGATAATATTTATTGATACATATGTATTTCCACATGAGAAAGGACATATTCAAGTAATATCATTGGTGGTGAACAAATATAGTATTTTATGCAATTGTAAAGGTCGAAAGACTCTGCCAAACACAAAACAAACAACAACAAAAAATGCAAAGAAATCATAAGTGGCCTAAGATCTTATCTCAGAATGCAAACCTCTGTCCTGTTCCACTTCAACTTCCTAGATCACAATAGCTCCGAAAGTTCCGCGTGGCACCCTCCCCAACCAAACGTTCCCAAGTCCAAACAATGTGATTTGAGGCGTCACATTTGCCGTAAAACAACAACTATAATCATCTACTTTTATTTTACATTGCATCGCATTACAGTACATGAAAACAATATGTAGATGTTTTACGTAATGTAAATTCCTGTTATTCATGTCCGTAATACTTACAACAATGAAGACTTCATCATTTACAAACCTGAATAATATCAAATTCCTGTTTCCCTATTAATCATTATCGTCCTTGTGTGCGCCGTTTTGAGCTCCATATTAATCATTATCGTCCTTGTGTGCGCCGTTTTGAGCTCCCTATTAATCATTATCGTCCTTGTGTGCGCCGTTTTGAGCTCCCTATTAATCATTATCGTCCTTGTGTGCGCCGTTTTGAGCTCCATATTAATCATTATCGTCCTTGTGTGCGCCGTTTTGAGCTCCCTATTAATCATTATCGTCCTTGTGTGCGCCGTTTTGAGCTCCATATTAATCATTATCGTCCTTGTGTGCGCCGTTTTGAGCTCCATATTAATCATTATCGTCCTTGTGTGCGCCGTTTTGAGCTCCATATTAATCATTATCGTCCTTGTGTGCGCCGTTTTGAGCTCCATATTAATCATTATCGTCCTTGTGTGCGCCGTTTTGAGCTCCATATTAATCATTATCGTCCTTGTGTGCGCCGTTTTGAGCTCCATATTAATCATTATCGTCCTTGTGTGCGCCGTTTTGAGCTCCATATTAATCATTATCGTCCTTGTGTGCGCCGTTTTGAGCTCCATATTAATCATTATCGTCCTTGTGTGCGCCGTTTTGAGCTCCATATTAATCATTATCGTCCTTGTGTGCGCCGTTTTGAGCTCCCTATTAATCATTATCGTCCTTGTGTGCGCCGTTTTGAGCTCCATATTAATCATTATCGTCCTTGTGTGCGCCGTTTTGAGCTCCATATTAATCATTATCGTCCTTGTGTGCGCCGTTTTGAGCTCCCTATTAATCATTATCGTCCTTGTGTGCGCCGTTTTGAGCTCCATATTAATCATTATCGTCCTTGTGTGCGCCGTTTTGAGCTCCATATTATCGTCCCTTGTGTGCGCCGTTTTGAGCTCCCTAATAAATCATTATCGTCCTTGTGTGCGCCGTTTTGAGCTCCATATTAATCATTATCGTCCTTGTGTGCGCCGTATTGAGCTCCATATTAATCATTATCGTCCTTGTGTGCGCCGTTTTGAGCTCCCTATTAATCATTATCGTCCTTGTGTGCGCCGTTTTGAGCTCCATATTAATCATTATCGTCCTTTGTAGTGGCGCCGTTTCGAGCTCCATAATTAATCATTATCGTCCTTGTGTGCGCCGTTTTCGAGCTCCCTATTAATCATTATCGTCCTTGTGTGCGCCGTTTTGAGCTCCCTATTAATCATTATCGTCCTTGTGTGCGCCGTTTTGAGCTCCATATTAATCATTATCGTCCTTGTGTGCGCCGTTTTGAGCTCCATATTAATCATTATCGTCCTTGTGTGCGCCGTTTTGAGCTCCCTATTAATCATTATCGTCCTTGTGTGCGCCGTTTTGAGCTCCATATTAATCATTATCGTCCTTGTGTGCGCCGTTTTGAGCTCCATATTAATCATTATCGTCCTTGTGTGCGCCGTTTTGAGCTCCCTATTAATCATTATCGTCCTTGTGTGCGCCGTTTTGAGCTCCATATTAATCATTATCGTCCTTGTGTGCGCCGTTTTGAGCTCCATATTAATCATTATCGTCCTTGTGTGCGCCGTTTTGAGCTCCATATTAATCATTATCGTCCTTGTGTGCGCCGTTTTGAGCTCCATATTAATCATTATCGTCCTTG
>JAXIVJ010019003.1:0-21238 GCA_036785665.1 Chirona hameri | reverse complement strand
GCAACAAGATTCGGAAACTGGGTACGAGAAAGGGATGCTGGAACGAGATGCGGGAACAGGATACGGGAATGAGATACGGTAACTAGATATGGTAAGGAGATATCGGAACGGTGTACGAGATACGGGAATGAGATACGGGAGCGGGATTCGGGAGCGGGATACGGGAATTGGATACGGGAATGGGATACGGGAATGGGATACGGGAATGGATACGGCAATGGGATACGGGAATGGGATACGGGAATGGGATACGGGAATGGGATACGGGAATGGGATACGGGAATGGGATACGGGAATGGGATACGGGAATGGGATACGGGAATGGGATACGGGAATGGGATACAGGAATGGGATACGGGAACGGGATACGTGAACGGGATACGGGAACATGATATGGGATACGGGAACGGGATACGGGAACGGAAAACGGGAACGGAATACGGGAACGGAATACGGGAACGGAATACGGGAACGGAATACGGGAACGGAATACGGGAACGGAAAACGGAAGGGAATACGGGAACGGGATACGAGAACATGATACGGGAACGGGATACGGGAACGGGATACGGGAACGGGATACGGAACGGGATACGGGAACGGGATACGGGAACGGGATACGGGAACGGGATACGGGAACGGGATACGGGAACGGGATAGGGTAACGGGATACATACGGAAACGAGCTACGGGAACGGGATACGGGAATGGGATACGTGCACGGGATACGGGAACAGGATACAGGATACGGGAATGGGATACGGAACGGTATACGGGAACGCGATACGGGAACAGGATACGGGAACAGGATACGGGGACAGGATACGGGAACAGGATAGGAAACGGGATACGGGAATGGGATACGGGAACGGGATACGGGATACGGGATACGGGAACGGGATACGGGAACGGGATACGGGAACGGGATACGGGAACGGGATACGGGATACGGGAACGGGATACGGGAACGGGATACAGTTACATGATACGGGAATGGGATACGGGAACGGGATGCGGGATGCGGGATACGGGAACGGGATACGGGAACGGGATACGGGAACGGGATACGGGAACGGGATACGGGAACGGGATACGGGAACGGCATACGGGATACGGGAACAGCATACGTGAACGGGATACGGGAACGGGATACGGGATCGGGATACGGGAACGGGATACGGGAACGGGATACGGGAACGGGATACGGGAACGGGATACGGGAACGGGATACGGGAACGGGATACGGGAACGGGATACGGGATACGGGAACGGGATACGGGAACGGGATACGGGAACGGGATACGAGAACGGGATACGGGGACGAGATACGGGATACGGAAACGGCATACGGGAATGGGATACAGAATACGGGATACGGGAACGGGATACGGGGACGTGATACGGGAACGTGATACGGGAACGTGATACGGGAACGGGATACGCGAACGCGATACGGGAAAGGGATACGGGAACGGGATACGGGAACGGGATACGGGAACGGGATACGGGAACGGGATACGAGAACGGGATACGGGAACGGGATACGGGATACGGAAACGGCATACGGGAATGGGATACAGAATACGGGATACGGGAACGGGATACAGGGACGTGATACGGGAACGTGATACGGGAACGTGATACGGGAACGGGATACGCGAACGCGATACGGGAAAGGGATACGGGAACGGGATACGGGAACGGGATACGGGAACGGGATACAGGAACGGGATACGGCAACGGGATACGGGAACGGGATCGGGATACGGGAACGGGATACGGGAACGGGATAAGGGAACGGGATACGGGATACGGGAACGGGATACGGGAATGGGATACGGGAACGGGATACGGGAACAAAATACGGGAACGGGATACGGGAACAGGATACGGGAACGGGATACGGGAACGGGATACGGGAACGGGATACGGGAACGGGATACGGGAACGGGATACGGAAACGGGATACAGTTACATGATACGGGTATGGGATACGGGAACGGGAGACGGGAACGGGATACGGGATACGGGAACGGGATACGGGATACGGGAACGGGATACGGGAACGGGATACGAGAACGGGATACGGGAACGGGATACGGGAACGGGATACGGGAACGGGATACGGGAACGGGATAGGGTAACGGGATACATAAGGAAACGAGCTACGGGAACGGGATACGGGAATGGGATACATGCACGGGATACGGGAACAGGATACAGGATACGGGAATGGGATACGGAACGGTATACGGGAACGCGATACGGGAACAGGATACGGGGACAGGATACGGGAACAGGATAGGAAACGGGATACGGGAACGGGATACGGGAACGGGATACGGGAACGGGATACGGGAACGGGATACGGGAACGGGATACGGGAACGGGATACGGGATACGGGAACGGGATACGGGAACGGGATACAGTTACATGATACGGGAATGGGATACGGGAACGGGATGCGGGATGCGGGATACGGGATACGGGAACGGGATACGGGAACGGGATACGGGAACGGGATACGGGAACGGGATACGGTAACGGGATACGGGAACGGGATACGGGAACGGGATACGGGAACGGCATACGGGATACGGGAACAGCATACGTGAACGGGATACGGGAACGGGATACGGGATCGGGATACGGGAACGGGATACGGGAACGGGATACGGGAACGGGATACGGGAACGGGATACGGGAACAGGATACGGGAACGGGATACGGGATACGGGAACGGGGATACGGGAACGGGATACGGGAACGGGATACGGGAACGGGATACGAGAACGGGATACGGGGACGAGATACGGGATACGGAAACGGCATACGGGAATGGGATACAGAATACGGGATACGGGAACGGGATACGGGGACGTGATACGGGAACGTGATACGGAACGTGATACGGGAACGGGATACGCGAACGCGATACGGGAAAGGGATACGGGAACGGGATACGGGAACGGGATACGGGAACGGGATACGGGAACGGGATACGAGAACGGGATACGGGAACGGGATACGGGATACGGAAACGGCATACGGGAATGGGATACAGAATACGGGATACGGGAACGGGATACAGGGACGTGATACGGGAACGTGATACGGGAACGTGATACGGGAACGGGATACGCGAACGCGATACGGGAAAGGGATACGGGAACGGGATACGGGAACGGGATACGGGAACGGGATACGGGAACGGGATACAGGAACGGGATACGGCAACGGGATACGGGAACGGGATACGGGAACGGGATACGGGAACGGGATAAGGGAACGGGATACGGGATACGGGAATGGGATACGGGAACGGGATACGGGAACAAAATACGGGAACGGGATACGGGAACGGGATACGGGAACGGGATACGGGAACGGGATACGGGAACGGGATGCGGGAACGGGATACGGGAACGGGATACCGAAACGGGATACAGTTACATGATACGGGTATGGGATACGGGAACGGGAGACGGGAACGGGATACGGGATACGGGAACGGGATACGGGAACGGGATACGAGAACGGGATACGGGAACCGGATACGGGAACGGGATACGGGAACGGGATAATGGTACGGGATACGGGAACGGGATACGGGAACGGGATACGGGAACGGTATACGGGAACGGGATACGGGAACGGGATACGGGAACGGGACACGGGAACGGGATACGGGATACGGGAACGGGATACGGAATACGGAATACGAGATACAGACTACGGACTACGGAATACCGAATACGGAATACGGAATACGGAATAAGGAATACGGAATACTGAATACGGAATACAAGATACGGGAAACGGCTAGCATATATAAATTAGCTGGCTATATAAATTGCGCATCGCGCAATACAGGCCCTCTAGTAAATATAAATATAAATATAAATATAAATATAAATATAAATATAAATATAAATATAAATATAAATATAAATACAAATATAAATATAAATATAAATATAAATATAAATATAAATATAAATATAAATATAAATATAAATATAAATATAAATATAAATATAAATATAAATATAAATATAAATATAAATATAAATATAAATATAAATATAAATATAAATATAAATATAAATATAAATATAAATATAAATATAAATATAAATATAAATATAAATATAAATATAAATATAAATATAAATATAAATATAAATATAAATATAAATATAAATATAAATATAAATATAAATATAAATATAAATATAAATATAAATATAAATATAAATATAAATATAAATATAAATATAAATATAAATATAAATATAAATATAAATATAAATATAAATATAAATATAAATATAAATATAAATATAAATATAAATATAAATATAAATATAAATATAAATATAAATATAAATATAAATATAAATATAAATATAAATATAAATATAAATATAAATATAAATATAAATATAAATATAAATATAAATATAAATATAAATATAAATATAAATATAAATATAAATATAAATATAAATATAAATATAAATATAAATATAAATATAAATATAAATATAAATATAAATATAAATATAAATATAAATATAAATATAAATATAAATATAAATATAAATATAAATATAAATATAAATATAAATATAAATATAAATATAAATATAAATATAAATATAAATATAAATATAAATATAAATATAAATATAAATATAAATATAAATATAAATATAAATATAAATATAAATATAAATATAAATATAAATATAAATATAAATATAAATATAAATATAAATATAAATATAAATATAAATATAAATATAAATATAAATATAAATATAAATATAAATATAAATATAAATATAAATATAAATATAAATATAAATATAAATATAAATATAAATATAAATATAAATATAAATATAAATATAAATATAAATATAAATATAAATATAAATATAAATATAAATATAAATATAAATATAAATATAAATATAAATATAAATATAAATATAAATATAAATATAAATATAAATATAAATATAAATATAAATATAAATATAAATATAAATATAAATATAAATATAAATATAAATATAAATATAAATATAAATATAAATATAAATATAAATATAAATATAAATATAAATATAAATATAAATATAAATATAAATATAAATATAAATATAAATATAAATATAAATATAAATATAAATATAAATATAAATATAAATATAAATATAAATATAAATATAAATATAAATATAAATATAAATATAAATATAAATATAAATATAAATATAAATATAAATATAAATATAAATATAAATATAAATATAAATATAAATATAAATATAAATATAAATATAAATATAAATATAAATATAAATATAAATATAAATATAAATATATATATAAATATAAATATAAATATAAATATATATATAAATATAAATATAAATATAAATATAAATATAAATATAAATATAAATATAAATATAAATATAAATATAAATATAAATATAAATATAAATATAAATATAAATATAAATATAAATATAAATATAAATATAAATATAACTATAAATATAAATATAAATATAAATATAAATATAAATATAAATATAAATATAAATATATGTATAAATATAAGTATAAATATAAATATAAATATAAATATAAATATAAATATAAATATAAATATAAATATAAATATAAATATAAATATAAATATAAATATAACTATAACTATAACTATAACTATAACTATAACTATAACTATAACTATAACTATGACTATGACTATAACTATAACTATCACTATAACTATAACTATAACTATAACTATAACTATAACTATAACTATAACTATAACTATAACTATAACTATAACTATAACTATAACTATAACTATAACTATAACTATAACTATAACTATAACTATAACTATAACTATAACTATAACTATAACTATAACTATAACTATAACTATAACTATAACTATAACTATAACTATAACTATAACTATAACTATAACTATAACTATAACTATAACTATAACTATAACTATAACTATAACTATAACTATAACTATAACTATAAATATAAATATAAATATAAATATAAATATAAATATAAATATAAATATAAGTATAAATATAAATATAAATATAAATATAAATATAAATATAAATATAAATATAAATATAAATATAAATATAAATATAAATATAAATATAAATATAAATATAAATATAAATATAAATATAAATATAAATATAAATATAAATATAAATATAAATATAAATATAAATATAAATATAAATATAAATATAAATATAAATATAAATATAAATATAAATATAAATATAAATATAAATATAAATATAAATATAAATATAAATATAAATATAAATATAAATATAAATATAAAAATAAATATAAATATAAATATAAATATAAATATAAATATAAATATAAATATAAATATAAATATAAATATAAATATAAATATAAATATAAATATAAATATAAATATAAATATCTCTATATTATAAATCCTAAAAGATGACCCGCCGCCGCCGCCGCCGCCGCCGCCGGAGTGACGCCCTAAATCGATTCCTGTGCAGTCGTCTGATGATTTATGGGGGTGATTTTTTCAGCACTTTTGGGTCCCGTGATTCAACAGGTCGTACCAAGTTTTCGTGTCAATCCGACCCACGGTGCGGCGTGGGCACGTGCGCGCGTGCGCCATTCGTTTAACATGGGAAACGCGACATTGTGAAATCGCGAAAAACGGGCAAGTTTCCCGTGGTTCCCCGGCCGCTTACTCGGCAACCGAGTGTCGCAGCGATATGCGAGCAACACTATGTCATAGATAATCGATTGGCCTGGCGTATAAGATATCGTCCAGAGCGATGCGCTTGCCACGTGCAAAGTTGTGACCACTTTCATTATAAAATTAGCATATTCAGGATTTAAATTGGTGCTCGGAAACCGTTCGACGTAAAAGGCTGATCCGGGCACCATTTTGCAGGCGCAGCGACCGTCTTCAAATTATATGTGTTACTCAAAGCTGTGTGACTAATATTCTGGAGCTGGAGTTGAAATGCAATATTTTTGGACAATTTAATCCCTCACACCCAAAACGACTACAAACTTGACCGGCAAATTTACACTGACGGATAGCACCATTCTTGCTGACCTATATCCACCCAAAATATTATGTAAATCGCTCATAGGTAACTTATGCTGAAGTCAAACGTAAACGATTACCGACGCTAACGTTGCGAAATAATTGCGTCGAATAAAATATCATCGTTTAAGTTTGCCCAAGACTGACACTGCCGCAGTCAAATTCATCAATGAGCGCATGACTAGCAGACGTCGCACCTCCCTCCCGGGGAGATTTTGCTGAAGCCGGTTGACATATTTCAGGCATGTAAACCGCTAAAATGTTTTAGCAGACTGCGACACGGGAACGAGATACGGTAAGAAGATATGGAAACGAAATACGGCAACAAGATTCGGAAACTGGGTACGAGAAAGGGATGCTGGAACGAGATGCGGGAACAGGATACGGGAATGAGATACGGTAACTAGATATGGTAAGGAGATATCGGAACGGTGTACGAGATACGGGAATGAGATACGGGAGCGGGATTCGGGAGCGGGATACGGGAATTGGATACGGGAATGGGATACGGGAATGGGATACGGGAATGGATACGGCAATGGGATACGGGAATGGGATACGGGAATGGGATACGGGAATGGGATACGGGAATGGGATACGGGAATGGGATACGGGAATGGGATACGGGAATGGGATACGGGAATGGGATACAGGAATGGGATACGGGAACGGGATACGTGAACGGGATACGGGAACATGATATGGGATACGGGAACGGGATACGGGAACGGAATACGGGAACGGAATACGGGAACGGAATACGGGAACGGAATACGGGAACGGAATACGGGAACGGAATACGGGAACGGAAAACGGGAAGGGAATACGGGAACGGGATACGAGAACATGATACGGGAACGGGATACGGGAACGGGATACGGGAACGGGATACGGGAACGGGATACGGGAACGGGATACGGGAACGGGATACGGGAACGGGATACGGGAACGGGATAGGGTAACGGGATACATACGGAAACGAGCTACGGGAACGGGATACGGGAATGGGATACGTGCACGGGATACGGGAACAGGATACAGGATACGGGAATGGGATACGGAACAGTATACGGGAACGCGATACGGGAACAGGATACGGGAACAGGATACGGGGACAGGATACGGGAACAGGATAGGAAACGGGATACGGGAATGGGATACGGGAACGGGATACGGGATACGGGATACGGGATACGGGAACGGGATACGGGAACGGGATACGGGAACGGGATACGGGAACGGGATACGGGATACGGGAACGGGATACGGGAACGGGATACGGGAACGGGATACAGTTACATGATACGGGAATGGGATACGGGAACGGGATGCGGGATGCGGGATACGGGAACGGGATACGGGAACGGGATACGGGAACGGGATACGGGAACGGGATACGGGAACGGGATACGGGAACGGCATACGGGATACGGGAACAGCATACGTGAACGGGATACGGGAACGGGATACGGGATCGGGATACGGGAACGGGATACGGGAACGGGATACGGGAACGGGATACGGGAACGGGATACGGGAACGGGATACGGGAACGGGATACGGGATACGGGATACGGGAACGGGATACGGGAACGGGATACGGGAACGGGATACGAGAACGGGATACGGGGACGAGATACGGGATACGGAAACGGCATACGGGAATGGGATACAGAATACGGGATACGGGAACGGGATACGGGGACGTGATACGGGAACGTGATACGGGAACGTGATACGGGAACGGGATACGCGAACGCGATACGGGAAAGGGATACGGGAACGGGATACGGGAACGGGATACGGGAACGGGATACGGGAACGGGATACGAGAACGGGATACGGGAACGGGATACGGGATACGGAAACGGCATACGGGAATGGGATACAGAATACGGGATACGGGAACGGGATACAGGGACGTGATACGGGAACGTGATACGGGAACGTGATACGGGAACGGGATACGCGAACGCGATACGGGAAAGGGATACGGGAACGGGATACGGGAACGGGATACGGGAACGGGATACAAGAACGGGATACGGCAACGGGATACGGGAACGGGATCGGGATACGGGAACGGGATACGGGAACGGGATAAGGGAACGGGATACGGGATACGGGAACGGGATACGGGAATGGGATACGGGAACGGGATACGGGAACAAAATACGGGAACGGGATACGGGAACAGGATACGGGAACGGGATACGGGAACGGGATACGGGAACGGGATACGGGAACGGGATACGGGAACGGGATACGGGAACGGGATACGGAAACGGGATACAGTTACATGATACGGGTATGGGATACGGGAACGGGAGACGGGAACGGGATACGGGATACGGGAACGGGATACGGGATACGGGAACGGGATACGGGAACGGGATACGAGAACGGGATACGGGAACGGGATACGGGAACGGGATACGGGAACGGGATACGGGAACGGGATAGGGTAACGGGATACATAAGGAAACGAGCTACGGGAACGGGATACGGGAATGGGATACATGCACGGGATACGGGAACAGGATACAGGATACGGGAATGGGATACGGAACGGTATACGGGAACGCGATACGGGAACAGGATACGGGGACAGGATACGGGAACAGGATAGGAAACGGGATACGGGAACGGGATACGGGAACGGGATACGGGAACGGGATACGGGAACGGGATACGGGATACGGGAACGGGATACGGGAACGGGATACAGTTACATGATACGGGAATGGGATACGGGAACGGGATGCGGGATGCGGGATACGGGAACGGGATACGGGAACGGGATACGGGAACGGGATACGGGAACGGGATACGGTAACGGGATACGGGAACGGGATACGGGAACGGGATACGGGAACGGCATACGGGATACGGGAACAGCATACGTGAACGGGATACGGGAACGGGATACGGGATCGGGATACGGGAACGGGATACGGGAACGGGATACGGGAACGGGATACGGGAACGGGATACGGGAACAGGATACGGGAACGGGATACGGGATACGGGAACGGGATACGGGAACGGGATACGGGAACGGGATACGGGAACGGGATACGGGAACGGGATACGAGAACGGGATACGGGGACGAGATACGGGATACGGAAACGGCATACGGGAATGGGATACAGAATACGGGATACGGGAACGGGATACGGGGACGTGATACGGGAACGTGATACGGGAACGTGATACGGGAACGCGATACGCGAACGCGATACGGGAAAGGGATACGGGAACGGGATACGGGAACGGGATACGGGAACGGGATACGGGAACGGGATACGAGAACGGGATACGGGAACGGGATACGGGATACGGAAACGGCATACGGGAATGGGATACAGAATACGGGATACGGGAACGGGATACAGGGACGTGATACGGGAACGTGATACGGGAACGTGATACGGGAACGGGATACGCGAACGCGATACGGGAAAGGGATACGGGAACGGGATACGGGAACGGGATACGGGAACGGGATACGGGAACGGGATACAGGAACGGGATACGGCAACGGGATACGGGAACGGGATACGGGAACGGGATACGGGAACGGGATAAGGGAACGGGATACGGGATACGGGAATGGGATACGGGAACGGGATACGGGAACAAAATACGGGAACGGGATACGGGAACGGGATACGGGAACGGGATACGGGAACGGGATACGGGAACGGGATACGGGATACGGGAACGGGATACGGGAACGGGATACAGTTACATGATACGGGAATGGGATACGGGAACGGGATGCGGGATGCGGGATACGGGAACGGGATACGGGAACGGGATACGGGAACGGGATACGGGAACGGGATACGGGAACGGGATACGGGAACGGCATACGGGATACGGGAACAGCATACGTGAACGGGATACGGGAACGGGATACGGGATCGGGATACGGGAACGGGATACGGGAACGGGATACGGGAACGGGATACGGGAACGGGATACGGGAACGGGATACGGGAACGGGATACGGGATACGGGATACGGGAACGGGATACGGGATACGGGATACGGGAACGGGATACGGGAACGGGATACGGGAACGGGATACGAGAACGGGATACGGGGACGAGATACGGGATACGGAAACGGCATACGGGAATGGGATACAGAATACGGGATACGGGAACGGGATACGGGGACGTGATACGGGAACGTGATACGGGAACGTGATACGGGAACGGGATACGCGAACGCGATACGGGAAAGGGATACGGGAACGGGATACGGGAACGGGATACGGGAACGGGATACGGGAACGGGATACGAGAACGGGATACGGGAACGGGATACGGGATACGGAAACGGCATACGGGAATGGGATACAGAATACGGGATACGGGAACGGGATACAGGGACGTGATACGGGAACGTGATACGGGAACGTGATACGGGAACGGGATACGCGAACGCGATACGGGAAAGGGATACGGGAACGGGATACGGGAACGGGATACGGGAACGGGATACAGGAACGGGATACGGCAACGGGATACGGGAACGGGATCGGGATACGGGAACGGGATACGGGAACGGGATAAGGGAACGGGATACGGGATACGGGAACGGGATACGGGAATGGGATACGGGAACGGGATACGGGAACAAAATACGGGAACGGGATACGGGAACAGGATACGGGAACGGGATACGGGAACGGGATACGGGAACGGGATACGGGAACGGGATACGGGAACGGGATACGGGAACGGGATACGGAAACGGGATACAGTTACATGATACGGGTATGGGATACGGGAACGGGAGACGGGAACGGGATACGGGATACGGGAACGGGATACGGGATACGGGAACGGGATACGGGAACGGGATACGAGAACGGGATACGGGAACGGGATACGGGAACGGGATACGGGAACGGGATACGGGAACGGGATAGGGTAACGGGATACATAAGGAAACGAGCTACGGGAACGGGATACGGGAATGGGATACATGCACGGGATACGGGAACAGGATACAGGATACGGGAATGGGATACGGAACGGTATACGGGAACGCGATACGGGAACAGGATACGGGGACAGGATACGGGAACAGGATAGGAAACGGGATACGGGAACGGGATACGGGAACGGGATACGGGAACGGGATACGGGAACGGGATACGGGATACGGGAACGGGATACGGGAACGGGATACAGTTACATGATACGGGAATGGGATACGGGAACGGGATGCGGGATGCGGGATACGGGAACGGGATACGGGAACGGGATACGGGAACGGGATACGGGAACGGGATACGGTAACGGGATACGGGAACGGGATACGGGAACGGGATACGGGAACGGCATACGGGATACGGGAACAGCATACGTGAACGGGATACGGGAACGGGATACGGGATCGGGATACGGGAACGGGATACGGGAACGGGATACGGGAACGGGATACGGGAACGGGATACGGGAACAGGATACGGGAACGGGATACGGGATACGGGAACGGGATACGGGAACGGGATACGGGAACGGGATACGGGAACGGGATACGAGAACGGGATACGGGGACGAGATACGGGATACGGAAACGGCATACGGGAATGGGATACAGAATACGGGATACGGGAACGGGATACGGGGACGTGATACGGGAACGTGATACGGGAACGTGATACGGGAACGCGATACGCGAACGCGATACGGGAAAGGGATACGGGAACGGGATACGGGAACGGGATACGGGAACGGGATACGGGAACGGGATACGAGAACGGGATACGGGAACGGGATACGGGATACGGAAACGGCATACGGGAATGGGATACAGAATACGGGATACGGGAACGGGATACAGGGACGTGATACGGGAACGTGATACGGGAACGTGATACGGGAACGGGATACGCGAACGCGATACGGGAAAGGGATACGGGAACGGGATACGGGAACGGGATACGGGAACGGGATACGGGAACGGGATACAGGAACGGGATACGGCAACGGGATACGGCAACGGGATACGGGAACGGGATACGGGAACGGGATAAGGGAACGGGATACGGGATACGGGAATGGGATACGGGAACGGGATACGGGAACAAAATACGGGAACGGGATACGGGAACGGGATACGGGAACGGGATACGGGAACGGGATACGGGAACGGGATACGGGAACGGGATACGGGAACGGGATACCGAAACGGGATACAGTTACATGATACGGGTATGGGATACGGGAACGGGAGACGGGAACGGGATACGGGATACGGGAACGGGATACGGGAACGGGATACGAGAACGTGATACGGGAACCGGATACGGGAACGGGATACGGGAACGGGATAATGGTACGGGATACGGGAACGGGATACGGGAACGGGATACGGGAACGGGATACGGGAACGGTATACGGGAACGGGATACGGGAACGGGATACGGGAACGGGACACGGGAACGGGATACGGGATACGGGAACGGGATACGGAATACGGAATACGAGATACAGACTACGGACTACGGAATACCGAATACGGAATACGGAATACGGAATAAGGAATACGGAATACTGAATACGGAATACAAGATACGGGAAACGGCTAGCATATATAAATTAGCTGGCTATATAAATTGCGCATCGCGCAATACAGGCCCTCTAGTAAATATAAATATAAATATAAATATAAATATAAATATAAATATAAATACAAATATAAATATAAATATAAATATAAATATAAATATAAATATAAATATAAATATAAATATAAATATAAATATAAATATAAATATAAATATAAATATAAATATAAATATAAATATAAATATAAATATAAATATAAATATAAATATAAATATAAATATAAATATAAATATAAATATAAATATAAATATAAATATAAATATAAATATAAATATAAATATAAATATAAATATAAATATAAATATAAATATAAATATAAATATAAATATAAATATAAATATAAATATAAATATAAATATAAATATAAATATAAATATAAATATAAATATAAATATAAATATAAATATAAATATAAATATAAATATAAATATAAATATAAATATAAATATAAATATAAATATAAATATAAATATAAATATAAATATAAATATAAATATAAATATAAATATAAATATAAATATAAATATAAATATAAATATAAATATAAATATAAATATAAATATAAATATAAATATAAATATAAATATAAATATAAATATAAATATAAATATAAATATAAATATAAATATAAATATAAATATAAATATAAATATAAATATAAATATAAATATAAATATAAATATAAATATAAATCTAAATCTAAATCTAAATCTAAATCTAAATCTAAATCTAAATCTAAATCTAAATCTAAATCTAAATCTAAATCTAAATATAAATATAAATATAAATATAAATATAAATATAAAATATAAATATAAATATAAATATAAATATAAATATAAATATAAATATAAATATAAATATAAATATAAATATAAATATAAATATAAATATAAATATAAATATAAATATAAATATAAATATAAATATAAATATAAATATAAATATAAATATAAATATAAATATAAATATAAATATAAATATAAATATAAATATAAATATAAATATAAATATAAATATAAATATAAATATAAATATAAATATAAATATAAATATAAATATAAATTTAAATATAAATATAAATATAAATATAAATATAAATATAAATATAAATATAAATTTAAATATAAATATAAATATAAATATAAATATAAATATAAATATAAATATAAATATAAATATAAATATAAATATAAATATAAATATAAATATAAATATAAATATAAATATAAATATAAATATAAATATAAATATAAATATAAATATAAATATAAATATAAATATAAAGATAAAGATAAATATAAATATAAATATAAATATAAATATAAATATAAATATAAATATAAATATAAATATAAATATAAATATAAATATAAATATAAATATAAATATAAATATAAATATAAATATAAATATAAATATAAATATAAATATAAATATAAATATAAATATAAATATAAATATAAATATAAATATAAATATAAATATAAATATAAATATAAATATAAATATAAATATAAATATAAATATATATATAAATATAAATATAAATATAAATATATATATAAATATAAATATAAATATAAATATAAATATAAATATAAATATAAATATAAATATAAATATAAATATAAATATAAATATAAATATAAATATAAATATAAATATAAATATAAATATAAATATAAATATAAATATAAATATAAATATAAATATAACTATAAATATAACTATAAATATAACTATAAATATAAATATAAATATAAATATAAATATAAATATATGTATAAATATAAGTATAAATATAAATATAAATATAAATATAAATATAAATATAAATATAAATATAAATATAAATATAAATATAAATATAAATATAAATATAAATATAAATATAAATATAAATATAAATATAAATATAAATATAAATATAAATATAAATATAAATATAAATATAAATATAAATATAAATATAAATATAAATATAAATATAAATATAAATATAAATATAAATATAAATATAAATATAAATATAAATATAAATATAAATATAAATATAAATATAAATATAAATATAAATATAAATATAAATATAAATATAAATATAAATATAAATATAAATATAAATATAAATATAAATATAAATATAAATATAAATGTAAATATCCGCCGCCGCCGCCGCCGCCGCCGCCGGAGTGACGCCCTAAATCGGTTCCTGTGCAGTCGTCTGATGAGTTATGAGAGTTATTTTTTTAGGACTTTTGGGTCCCCTGATTCAACAGGTCGTATCAAGTTTTGGTGTCGATCAGACCGACGGTGCGGCGTCGGTACGTGCGCGCGTGCGCCATTCGTTCAAACATGGGAAACGCGACATTGAGAAATCGCGAAAAACGGGCAAGTTTCGCGCGGTTCCCCGGCCGCTTGCTAGGCAACCGAGAGTCGCAGCGATATGCGAGCAACACTATGTGATAGATAATCGATTGGCCTTGCGTATAGAATGTCGTCCAGAGCGATGTACGTGCCACGTGCAAAGTTGTGACCACTTTCATGATAAAATTGGCATATTCAGGATTTAAATTGGTGCTCGGAAACCGTTCGACGTAAAAGGCTGATCCAGGCACCATTTTGCAGGCGCAGCGACCGTCTTCAAATTATATGTGTTACTCAAAGCTGTGCGACTAATATTTTGGAGTTGAAGTTGAAATGCAATATTTTTGGACAATTTAATCTTTCACACCGCCGTAACACCCAAAACGAGGACAAACTTGACCGGCAAATTTACACTGACGGATAGCACCGTTCTTGCTGACCTATATCCAACCAAAATATTCTGTAAAACGCTCATAGGTAACTTATGCTGACGTCAAACGTAAACGATTACCAACGCTAACGTTGCGAAATAATTTCGTCGAATAAAATAGTATCGTTTAAGTTTGCCCAAGACTGACACTGCCGCAGTCAAATTCATCAATGAGCGCATGACTAGCTGACGTCGCACCTCCCTCCCGGGGAGATTTTGTTGAAGCCAGTTGACATATTTCAGGCATGTAAACCGCTAAAATGTTTTGGCAGAGACTGCGACACGGAAAAGAGATACGGTAAGAAGATATGGGAACGAAATACGGCAACAAGATACGGAAACTGGGTACGAGAAAGGGATGCTGGAACGAGATACGGGAACAGGATACGGGAATGAGATACGTTAACTAGATATGGTAAGGAGATATCGGAACGGTGTACAAAAAACGGGAATGAGATACGGGAGCGGGATACCGGAGCGGCATAAGTGAACGGGATACGGGAACGGGATACGGGAACGGGATACGTGAACGGGTTACGGGAACGGGTTACGGGAACGGGTTACGGGAACGGGTTACGGGAACGGGTTACGGGAACGGGTTACGGGAACGGGTTACGGGAACGGGTTACGGGAATGGGTTACGGGAATGGGTTACGGGAACGGGTTACGGGAACGGGTTACGGGAACGGGTTACGGGAACGGGTTACGGGAACGGGTTACGAGAGCGGGATAAGAGAACGGGATACGGGATCGGGATACGTTAACAGGATACGGGAACGAGATACGGGAACGGGATACGAGATACGGGAACGGGATATGGGAACTGGATATTGGAACAGGATACGGGAACGGGATACCGGAACGGGATACGGGAACGGGATACGGGAACGGGATACGGGAACGGGGTACGGGAACGGAATACGGGAACGGGATACGGGAACGGCATACGGGAACGGGATACGGGAACGGGATACGGGAACGGGATACGGGAACGGGATACGGGAACGGGATATGGGAACGGGATATGGGAACGGGATACGGGAACGGGATACGGAAACGGGAACGGGATACGGGATACCGGATACGGGAATGGGATACGGGAACGGGATACAGGATAGGGAACGATATACGGGAAGGGATACGGGAACGGAATACGGGAACAGGATACGGGAACGGGATACGGGAACGGGATACGGGAACGGGATACGGGAACGGGATACGGGAACGGGATACGGGAACGGGATACGAGCACGGGATACAATATACGGGAACTGGATACGGAACGGGATACGGGAACGGGAAACAGGAAGCGGATTCGGAAACTGGATACGGGAGCGGGATAAAGGATACGGGATCGGATACGTGAACGGGATACGAGATACGGAAACGGGAAACGAGATACGGGATACGGGAACGGGATACGGGATACGGGATACGGGATACGGGAACGGGATACTGGAACGGGATACGGGAACGGGATACGGGAACGGGATACGGGAACGGGATACGGGAACGGGATACGGGAACGGGATACGGGAACAGGATACGGGAACGGGATACGTGAACGGGATACGGGAACGGGATACGGGAACGGGATACGGGAACGGGATACGGGAACGGGATGCGGGAACGGGATACGGGAACGGGATACGGTAATGGGATACGGGAACGGGATACTGGATACGGTAATGGGGTACGGGAACGGGATACGGGAACGAGATAGGGCACGTTATACGGCAACGGGATACGGGAACGGGATACGAGAACGAGATACGGGAACTGGATAGGGTAACAGGATACGGAAACGGGATACGGAAACGGGATACGGAAACGGGATACGGAAACGGGATACGGAAACTGGATACTGAAACGGGATACGGAAACAGGATACGGGATACGGGAACGGGATACGGAAACGGGATACGGAAACGGGATACGGAAACGGGATACGGAAACGGGATACGGAAACGGGATACGGGAACGGGTTACGGGAACGGGATGCGGGAAGGGGATACGGGAACGCGATTCGGGAACGGGATACGGGAACGGGATACGGGAATGGGATACGGGAACGGGATACGGGGACGGGATGCGGAAAGGGGATACGGGTACGGGATACGGGAACGGGATACGGGAACGGGATACGGGAACGGGATACGGGAACGGGATACGGGAACGGGATACGGGAACGGGATACGGGATACGGGAACGGGATACGGAAACGGGATACGGAAACGGGATACGGAAACGGGATACGGAAACGGGATACGAAAACGGGATACGGAAACGGGATACGGAAACGGGATACGGAAACGGGATACGGAAACGGGATACGGAAACGGGATACGGAAACGGGATACGGAAACGGGATACGGAAACGGGATACGGAAACGGGATACGGAAACGGGATACGAGATACGGGAACGGGATACGGAAAGGGATACGGAAACGGGATACGGGATACGGGAAAGGGGAACGGGATACGGGTACGGTATACGGGAACGGTATACGGAAACGGGATACGGAAACGGGATACGGAAACGGGATACGAAAACGGGATACGGAAACGGGATACGGAAACGGCATACGGAAACGGGATACGGAAACGGGATACGGAAACTGGATACGGAAACGGGATACGGAAACGGGATACGGGAACGGGATACGGGAACGGGATACATGAACGGGATACGGGAACGGGATACAGGAACGGGATACGGGAACGGGATACGGGAACGGGATACGGGAACGGGATACGGGAACGGGATAGGGAACGGGATACGGGAACGGGATACGGGAACGGGATATGAAAACGGGATACAGAATATGGGAACGGGATACGGGAACGGGATATGGGAACGGGATACGGAAACGGGTTACAAGAACGATACACGGTATAGGGGCACGGGATACGTAAACAGGATACGGAAACGGGATACGGGAATGGGATACCGGAACGGGATAACGGAACGGGATACCGGAACGGGATACGGGATACGGGAACGGGACACGGGAACGGGATACGGAAACGGGATACGGGATACGGGAACGGGATACGGAAACGGGATACGGAAACGGGATACGGGAACGGGTTATGGGAACGGGATGGGGAAGGGGATACGGGAACGCGATTCGGGAACGGGATAGGGGAACGGGAACAGGATACGGGAACAGGATACGGGAACAGGATACGGAAACAGGATACGGGAACAGGATACGGGAACAGGATACGGGAACAGGATACGGGAACAGGATACGGGAACAGGATACGGGAACAAGATTCGGGAACAGGATACGGGAACAGGATACAGGAACAGGATACAGGAACAGGATACGGGAACAAAATACGGGAACAGGATACGGGAACAGGATAAGGGAACGCGATACGGAAACGGGATACGAGAACGGGAACGGGATACTGGTACGGGATAATGGTACGGGATACTGGTACGGGATACTGGTACGGAATACAGGAACGGGGTACGGGAACGGGATACGGGAACGGGATACGGCAACGGGATACGGCAACGGGATACGGCAACGGGATACGGCAACGGGATACGGCAAAGGGATACGGCAACGGGATACGGCAACGGGATACGGCAACTGGATACGGCAACAGGATACGCCAACGTGATACGGCAACGTGATACGGGAACGGGATACGGGAACGGGATACGTGAACGGGATACGGGAACAGGATACGGGAGCGGGATACGGTAGCGGGATACGGGAACAGGATACGGGAACGGGATACGGGAACGGGATACGGGAACGGGATACGGTAACGGGATACGGGCACGGGGAACGGGATACGGGAACGGGATACGGGCACGGGATACGGGACACGGAAACGGGATACGGGAAAGGGATACCGGAAAAGGATGCGGGAACGTGATACGGGATACGGGAATGAGACACGGGAACAGCAACAGGCAAGGAATACGGGAACAGGGTACGGGATACGGGAGACGTAATCCAGAATACGAGATACGGGACACGTGATACGGGATACAGGATGCGGGATGCAGGATGCAGGATGGGGGATGCGGGATGCGGGATACAGTATACCAGAATGGGGTACATGAACGGGATCCGGGATTCGGGAACGGGATATTAGCTGGCTATATAAATTGAAGGCTATATAAATTGCGCATCGCGCAATACCGGCCCTCTAGGAACGGGAACGGGATACGGTAACGGGATACGGTAACGGGATACGGTAACGGGATACGGTAACGGGATACGGTGACGGGATACGGTAACGGGATACGGTAACGGGATATGGTAACGGGATACGGTAACGGGATACGGTAACGGGATACGGTAACGGGATACGGTAGCGGGATGCGGTAACGGGATACGGTAACGGGATACGGTAATGGGATACGGTAACGGGAAACGGGAACGGGATACGGGAACGGGAACGGGAACGGGAACGGGATATGTAATACGGAATACGGAATACGAAATACAGAATACGGAATACGAGAAACGAGATACGGAATACGGAATACGGAATAATGAATAGGGAATACTGAATACGGAATACTGAATACGGAATACGGAATGCTGAATACGGAATACGGGACACTGGAAACGGCTA
>JAXIVJ010019002.1:0-21244 GCA_036785665.1 Chirona hameri | reverse complement strand
AACACACCAAAGCTCTGGTGCTTTACTGCATGTATTGTATACGCTCAGGTGTGATGGGTACACATTTAATGTAAACTGTGTAAGGGCCATTTTGGTGAAAGAACCAGGTATGACAAGGAAGGATACATAGGTATAGCTGATTCTTGAGTGCATTATTAGTATGCTTCACATGATAATAATAAAAAGGAAACCATGTACAGGCAGGCCTTGACAAGACTGCTACAGACTGATCAAGCAACCTCATCCTATCCACTCATACCGTAAGACTCACAAAACATTGCTTCACTTTAGGATAATTGATAACTGGTAACTGGTCCAGGCAGAGTTGAAGATACCAAATTGTGTTGTGTGGTATATGAGACATCTAGTTATCCAGTATGTACCTACAAATGCGAATAAATAGTTCAGAGCAAACAGTTGTAGAGTATATGATAAAAGTTTTGTTTTGTTCTGTTTTATTTTGTATTGACGTCTCCACTATTGTCTCTGGTAACGCGTCATATTTTGGTTACAAGTACGCCGTTGTTGTATGCAATTGCTTCCATATCCAAGCTACCATATGCATGACGTCATACATTATCCTGAAGTTTTTTATGGCCATGAAGGGGAAAAGAGAAACATGTCCATTTCTCAACGGATAGCCATCTATCGTCCAAACAAATGTCATATTCGTGATTTTCAGCTCAATATACCCCGTATAGCCAATTTTTTAAGACATTTTTCAAGGTGACCTATTCCCTTTAACACTGTTTCTCCCTACAAACTGACAACCCTTTGCCTGGGATGACTTTCAGACACTAACTTCCAGACACCAACACACCACCAATAACATGTAATAATATAGGGTGAATTACTGAACCGAAGGTCAAATACAAGCAGTTTTTAATTTAATCAGACTTTGTACAGGTAGGGTAAACCTGTAAGAAAACATTAACACCGGACACATCCTAATGCCATACTTTTCATGTCATTGGTGATGACTGATGAAGTTGATACCGACACACTACATCACCAATAGCATGCAAAGTATGTTGTTAGGACGTGTCCGGGGTTACAGTTATTTACCGTTTTCTCCCTTGAAACTGACAGCCCTTTGCCTGGGATGACTTTCAGACACCAACACACCACCAATAACATGAATGTTTGATGTCTTGAGATGTCCCAAATTACCACAACACCACCAGTAACGTGCCAAGTCTGATGTGTTGACATGTTAAGTTTACCCTACTTGCTATGCGATTTATTTTGTCAACTTTTGGAGCAACTATATTATTAATTATTTTAACTTAGCCTTACCTTGAACTCTGACGAAGGAGGTGCTTGACTGATTTGCTAAAAAAACTCACATGCGTCGCTTCCGAAAGCGACGATCGCTCCAAATCGAGGTTTTAAGATGCTGCCATCATGCCTCTATAGTCATTGGTCAATAATCTAAAATATACTCTGGGTTTCTAAATTTGTTCAAAAATGTATACCATTTCTACTATGCAGCGAAGTTGACTGATAACACTAGCGGATCCGCGGGTTGGACGGCGGAGAGTTTCCCGTTCAAAGTCAATGAGTGGTCTTCCGCGGTTCTCCCAAACCGCTGTCGACTGAAATAGTAAATTGCAGACAACTTGGTATAGTTTGTATGGTCTATAAAAACAACATATTTGTGGTCTAATATACTGCCAAACTGATATCACTGTTGCTATGTGGGACGCGTATTTTTTTGATAGACTGGGCCGCGTATTTTTTTGGTAGACTGTGCATTTTCATGTGTCAACCAATTCAGTAGAAATTGCCCTCGAATATCCCACGATTCGATGTAAAAAGCACACGCATGCAAAAATGTAGCATGTGGCTCCTCTGATGGATCATTTGTGATGAACAAATAGCCAACCTGGCAAGAAAAAGACAAATTGTGTTATACGACGTCGTCCAGCATGACGGGGCATTTTACCACCCCTGGGCTAAAAACGGAAGTTACACCGAGCCACAATAATTGAAGCTGAAGCAACACAAGCTTTCAAGCAAACCAGGAAGCAACGCACAAAATCAATCTCCGGTGCACAGGAGCGACAGCTGATTGCTTGCATAGTTCACCGCAAAACAGCGTTGTGTACCATTACTACCACGAGCAGGGCTTCGGATCGGATCGGATCGAGACGATGTTTGTGGCACACGGCTACCTTTGCAGCGGTGACGACACGGCGCAGTAAGATCATACCGTTCTGATCCGCACTCCGGCAAAATACTGACACGGCTCAACACATCGACCGGACGTCATCGAAGCTGATTTAGCGTGATCAACCGAAGTCAGCGAGGAGTATCTCCAGGGCCCAATATTACGCAGGTGTTGTGATCGCACGGAACCTCACCAATGCCACGGCATTTCAGAGCCGTAATACGGAATATTAGTTGGAGCCCGAGATAGAATCAGATATCTTACAATATTCGGTCTAACGCTTTAACAACTAAGCTAAAACAACTCGCAATTAGGTCGCACTTAACCCGCGAGTTACTGGGGTATATTTCATAACGCGACTTACTGGGGGAGGGGGTATTTCACCCCCCCCCCCCTCGGATCTGCGGAACTACTGGACCGAATGTAAAAATTCAAACGGCATTCGATAGCCCTGGGAAATTTATCGAGGGAAACATAATATTATTGATCTCGGGGTCACCGATGACGTCACAGGTCAGGTCAAGTACAAAATGTTTGACCGTGTCAAAAGGTCTCGATGGATGGAATTGTCGCGCAAAATTGCGATATTAAACGCATAAACTGTCGATAAATCGGTATGATTCGTGTGTCTGAAACTTCTAAGTACCTTTCTAAGCTGTTTATGACCTTGGGTCAGGTCAAGGTCATCCAAGGTCACGAGGTCAAACTGCAGATTACGGTCATTAGGCGTTGTAACACATGTTTATGGGTTTGTTTATCGTCTAGAGCGCGTAAAATGACCTTAGAACATTGTTTGTTCCATATAAATAGAAGTAAAAAGCAAAAATGGAAATGCGTTTTTTTATGCATAGTAATGCTGTGAGAGGTGGTCGATTCTTGGCATTTAACCCGCGCGGCGCTCCAGCCGAACGCGCGGCGCTGGGGCCCCCAGCGCCGGCGCTGGGGGGTAAATTTTACCCCCCCTCGTATCTTCCGAACCAATAACCGCATCGAGACGCGCAAAGAAACCAATAACCGCATGCGGCGATCGCAAGCTCTCAACGAGAAGAATCGAATGCATACTCGAAATTCTTAAAATAAGGTCACATGTCAGGTCACGGTCAGGTCAAATGTAAAATGTAAGTATTTGAGTTTTTGGGCTATACTTTCCATCCAAAGCCTTATATTGCAACTATTATCTCACAAAGTGCTCCAGAGTGTATAATGCATTTCCCGCATAAGTAAAAGTGAAATTGTAAGCAAAGGTCAAGGTCAAGGTCAGGTCACACAAGGTCACAGGTCTACGAAAGCCATGCGACACATGTTGTATGGGTTATTTTACACGTATAATTCGATAGAAGCAGCCATTTTCACAGCCTGACACCATATAATCGTCCTCAGGTCAAGGTCAGGTCACAATAAGGTCGAAATTTGAAATTGATTAATCTAAATAAACATTGCATGTTTCTAGACTAGTTTTGTCTTCGAAATACAGTGGTGGCATTTATTTGTCTGTATCTGGTCAGTAAAAGCCCAGAAACGCAATTTAAAAAAATGAAGTCATGAGTTACTTGTTCTTAGAGAGCCATAAGTCAGTCAAAAATAAAGAAATTGCTTTGAAATTTGGTTTTAACATCGTTCATATTCAGTTCTCTAATATATATTCCATTTTTTTTTTTAAATCTTCGAACAAAAAACTTTTGTGGAAATTCTTCCCCAAAAATCAGTTTTTTGCATTTTTGGGGGTCAAAAACCCAAAATTGTAAAAATCTGAGATAGCCATGTCAAAGATAATGTTATTTCCCTTCTTTTGACGTCTTTTATTTGTAATTTGCAGTAACACGCTATTTTCTACGACCTTTCAAACATTTAACGTTTTTTCACCAAAAATGACATGGCATGACGTCACTAAAACGTCATTATCTGCCACAAATTTTCACGAATTTAAAAAAAAAAATGCAGAAGACGTAGAATTGATGCACCATAAGCTACCGTAAGTTTCATTTTGATATCTGTCATAGTTGTCAAGTTATGGAGAAAATCCGGGAGGGGGGGTAAAATTTACCCCCCAGCGCCGCGCGGGTTAAAGGTCATAACTCAGTCATTTTTGAAGATATCGACTTCAAATTTGGTACACATATTCACCGCACACATCTCGATCACATGTATTGCGATTTTTTGATATTCTGATTTTTTCTTGAAAATTTGGTAAAAAAAAAATATTTGGATTTCTCAAAATTTTGAATTAAAAAAACTCAAAAATCCGAGATAGCAGTGTGATAGCTCGGTCTATTGTCAGTATTTTGATTTAAGACAATTGAGTTTATCTCAAATATCGTACCTTTGACAGCGTTTTCCGCAAACCATTATTTTGCAACCAAAACCGAAGAACATGACGTCACTCTGACGTCATTCCCGGTTGACCTATCATAACCTCATATTTTTACTTTTGCCAACATGTGTAGAATTCAGGTGATAGAAGGTACTCCAAGTTTGGTGACGATACCTGTGTTCGTTTAAGAGTTATTGCAAAATAACGGGAGGGGGGGGGGGCAAAAAATAGCCCCCCCCCAGTAACTCGCGGGTTAATGGCATGATTGCGTAACTCCATATACTTATGTGTTCACGTAATTTGATACAATTGGGCAGAGTCGGTATCAACCTCGTAAAAACCTAACGGAGCCTGAGGAACGACGTTCATCTCCATCAATTCAAGATCTGGACCTGCGACGGATTCTGTCTCCATCGCCATTCAAGATCTGGACCTGCCACTGATTCTGTCTCCATCGCCATTCAAGATCTGGACCTGCGACTGATTCTGTCTCCAAAGAACAGGTGTTTTTCGAGTAGTGTGCGACATAAGAGCAAGGGCGGATCCAGGCGTCCGTTTTTTTGGAGGGAGGAGGGGGGGCAACCAGTTTGAGCAGACCTAGCAGACCTTACCTAACACGATTAGTTATAGTCAATCCGTATGTGTTGAACAAATCAGGTAACAGACGCTCACGGGTACTCTCTCTGGCCTTTAGCAAACAACAGTTGAAATCCCCAGCAACTACGAGTATAGAGCGAGGGTAATTGGCAAGCATGAATTGGATCTGATTTTCAAGTGAATCGAGATCCGCTGTCACTTGGCGCGCAGTGTTTGAAGGTACCCAGTACGCGGACGCGACCAACAGTGACTGATGTTTGTTGACATGCACCAGCACCCAAACAATCTCCAAGTTAGAGCAGTCATCGCCGGTGAATGGGGTCTTCAACTGTTCGCACTTGATTCGCACCCTGTATCGGCTGACACACAGGAGCTGCTGAGGCACCGCCGCGCTACACTGACACGCGGCACACGTGACGAGTACCGTGAGGTGAACAGGCTGTGTAGAGCTGCCACCCGAGATGTCAGTCGCGCCTTCTATCAGGAGCAGATTACCCGGGGAGGAAGGCACAGTTTGTGGCGCGTCCTTCAGCCCGTGATTGGACATAAACAGCAGCACGCGGAACCACACACAGTTACACCGGACGCACTCAATGACTACTACGTCACAATAGGACCTGCTACGTCTGCCAGCGTCCCGCGACCGGCCACTCCAGTCCCAGTCAGGTTACCCCGTATCACCTCAGGCACTTTTAAGATTAAACCCACCAACATTGACACATTGTACTCAACGCTTTTGAGCATGAAGCCGTCAACAGCCACAGGAGTAGATGGAGTGAGTGTCACTATGCTACATACATTTTTCCCAGGCATTGGTCATGTACTCCTCGATATCGTCAATTCCAGTCTGACCACCGGGCTCGTCCCAGCTCAGTGGAAGCATGCGATAGTGACACCGATACCCAAGGGCAAAACAGCCAACAACCCAGCTGATACGCGCCCTATTTCCATTTTACCAGGCATAATGCAAATAGTGGAGCGTATCGTACAAAGACAGCTAATGGAATATGTGAACTCACATGACTTACTGACTGCCGCACAACACGGATACAGGAAACTGCACTCAACCGAGACCGCTCTCAGCGTCATCACTGACCGCGTTCTCCATGCCATGGACAACGGTGAGATTTCAATTTTGGTCCTTCTTGATCTATCCAAATGTTTTGATGTTGTGCCTCACCGAAACTCATCGGAAAGTTAAAGCTATACTGTGTGGACACTGACTGGTTTGCCAACTATTTGATGGGACACGTGCAACAGGTTCGAGTCCGTAGTGTTGACGGCTCTAGCATAACGTCAAAGCCGAGAGAAAACAAAATCGGGGTGTTTCAAGGTGGTAGCCTCACCTGCGTCCTATTTATGCTGTTTGCAAACGATCTGAGCCTGCATGTGCCCGATAGCGTCACCATTGTTCAGTTTGCTGATGACACACAAATTTTGGTCACAGGTAAAAAACGCGATTTGGAAACAATCATTTCACTCATGGAAACTGCTCTCGATGCTGCTTACCGATGGTTTTGTCACAATGGAATGAAAGTCAATACAGCCAAAACTCAGATGTTAGTATTGGGGACACCAGCTATGTTAAGGAGTCTCCCACCAATCACTGTCAGATTCTGTGGGTCCGTGTTAGGAGACGCGGGGACAGCGAAAAACCTGGGGCTCTATCTAGACCGCCATCTAAGCTACCAGGCACACATTGACGCAATGACTTCGAAATGCACTGGTATTCTGATCGCTCTAAGCCACGCCCGTCATGTGATGCCTGCGAGCACACTGAAAATGATTGTACAAGCTCTTGTCATGTCCATCGTGCGATACTGTATGAGCGTGTATGGATCGTGTGGTGTGACGCAGATGGCTCGCGTACAGAAGGTCATCAACTTCTGCGCGAGGGTCGTCAGTGGCCGCAAACGAAGCGATCACATCTCGGATGTCATTGAGCAGCTCGGCTGGTTGCGAGCGGCTGAGTTGGCCGAGTACCACACCATCTGCGCAGTCCAACGGGCTATAGTGACGAATACCCCAGAACACATCAGCCAAACCATTGGCCCAGTAGCTCACGAGGTACATGAGCACAGCACCCGAAACGCCGACAGAATAACGCAGCCACGAGCCCGAACTGAGACAGGGAAGCGCCGACTGTGCATCAGAGGAATCACAATGTTGAACCGCACCAAATTGAACCCTCATGTGTCATCGTTCCGCGGAAATGTGAAACGCACGATCCTGTCGAGGCGCCACTGAATGCTCCGTGTATGCCTTGTATGTCATGCGCACTTCGTGTTCGTTGGGCTGATGCCTGTATCAACTTGTCCAATGTTTTAACTGGTTCTACGTGTCAGGTGAAAAGCCACCATGTTTGTGGATCCTTGATGAATATACATCTATCTATCTATCTATCTTACCTAGGTACCCCAATTTCGAATTTCTCCACGGATTTGGGCCACTTTATTTTGCAACCACACGATTTCTAACGATTTCTGTTTTTTTTTTAAAGCTTTTCGACCTTTTGGGATATCGAAAAAGGTGTACCTATGTTTTCGTTCCAGACTGCAAGGAAAAAAACATGAAAAATGTGTGCTGAATCAAGCCGGCTTTGCCCTTAAAATCAAGGACGGATCCTTCCGTTCGTCTTCGGGGCCAACTACTTTTTGCTACAAGGTTCGATAACCCTTGGCAAAAAACAATAGTATCTTATATTTGAATAGTTTTTTTGTGGTCAAGGAAAATAATGTTAGTTGAAACAAGCTAACATAGAAATTTAAAACAGAACTTAGAGCATCAAATAAATGGTAGTTTTCTTCAGAATTTCCAGCTCCGAATCTCGGATAGTAAACCAGGGGAGGGTCCGACCGGAAAAATGAATACGCATTTCGCTGCACAAATGTTTGTCGTTGTTATCTGTAGCGCTCCGATAAAAAATGCTAAAGGCGAGGACGTCAAACATGATCGAACCAGTCGCACTTCCGCCATTCAAAACAATAATACAGATGACCCGATCATAGCGTCAAATTCAAAATGCATTACAAGAAACTTTAGCTACCCATCTATGCACGGCATGCGGATAGGATGGTCAACTTCCGTTGCTAGGTTCTTGACAAAAATATGTCCCGGCTCCTGGACCTCGAGGCCATTAGCACATCTCTGCTGGCGCATAAATACGACACACGCAGACGAAGTATAAACTGATACCTACTACGGTGAAGGCTGCATTTCTCATATTACTGCCATACAGTCTATGGCAGAAACCTGCGGCAGCCAGCCAGGCAGCGGCAGCCTGAAATAATCTAGCTGGCGACTTCCCGATCGCGCAAAGAAGTCAACGACTTCGCTGACGGATGGCATTATGTCATCCGTATAGGTCAGACCTATAGGTCTCGCAGTGGGCTTCGCAAATGCTCAGCGCCTCCATCCGAAGCTCGGCCATTGTCGCTCGGAGAAAGGAGAGTCTTCTCCACCTTACTGAACAACACCCTCTCCGCCTCCGCCATTGTAACCGGAAGAACGGCAAGGACCTACAGGAAAAAAGATGGATTTGGACCGATTGTTTTATTATAGACTTGCTTGACCGAAATGGTGCTGGATAGAAATAATGAAATAAGGACACCTGTAAGCGTGATAATTATTAAAGTTATAAATTAACCTTCGCCCTCGTGGGGGTCATTTGTCATTTTGACCCCCCCCCCTCTGAGGTTTATCGAGAATAGCGGAAAAACAGCGGCGCGCAGCGCCGCCAAATTTGGCTAAAATTGCCCAAATTTGTCCAGTACCGTTCTAAAAACGCAAATATAGCATTTATTATACTTCACGTCTGGGGGGAAACATAGTTCCCCCCCCCCTTGAACGGTCTGGGGGGGGGGGGGGGGGGGGGGGGGGGCATGGCCCCGCCCCCCTGGATTCGCCCTTGTATAAGAGTCACTCTTTTTCTCAAATATGGTCCAAATATGTCCAGGCGGTGCGCTGGCAGAGTATTTCCCCGCCTGGCGCAGCGCCGCCAAATTTGGCTAAAATTGCCCAAATTTGTCCAGTACCGTTCTAAAAACGCAAATATAGCATGTATTATACTTCACATCTGGGGGGGGGGAACATAGTCCTGCCCTTGAACGGTCTGGGGGGGGGGGGGGCATGGCCCCGTCCCCCCTGGATTCGCCCTTGTATAAGAGTCACTCTTTTTCTCCAATATGGTCCACAGATGAAGCAAATTACCACCAAAATGTCCGCTTCAGTACCAAAAACAGCCGGTACTGGGCACCTGCCTTGTAGAACAGAAGACATTTCACAGTCCCAAGCAGGGTATTTCCCCGCCTGGCGTGGTGCAGGGTATTGCCCCGCCTGGCGTGGTGCGCTGGCAGGGTATTGCCCAGCCTGACGTGGTGCACTGGCAGGGTATTTCCCCGCCTGGCGTGGTGCAGGGTATTGCCCCGCCTGGCGTGGTGAACTGGCAGGGTATTGCCCAGCCTGACGTGATGCGCTGGCAGGGTATTGCCCCGCCTGGCGTGGTGCCTTGGCAGGGTATTGTCCCACCTGGCGTGGTGCACTGGCAGGGTATTGCCCCGCCTGGCGTGGTGCACTGGCAGGGTATTGCCCCGCCTGGCGTGGTGCCCTGGCAGGGTATTGTCCCACCTGGCGTGGTGCACTGGCAGGGTATTGCCCCGCCTGGCGTGGTGCAGGGTATTACCCCGCCTGACGTGGTGGACTGGCAGGGTATTGTCCCGCCTGGCGTGGTGCGCTGGCAGGGTATTGTCCCGCCTGGCGTGGTGCACTGGCAGGGTATTGTCCTGCCTGGCAGGGTATTGTCCCGCCTGGCGTGGTGCACTGGCAGGGTATTGTCCCGCCTGGCGTGGTGCACTGACAGGGTATTGTCCTGCCTGGCAGGGTATTGTCCCGCCTGGCGTGGTGCACTGGCAGGGTATTGCCCAGCCTGACGTGGTGCGCTGGCAGAGTATTGTTCCGCCTGGCAGGGTATTGTCCCGCCTGGCGTGGTGCGCTGGCAGGGTATTGTCCCGCCTGGCGTGGTGCGCTGGCAGGGTATTGTAGCGGGGTACATCTTCTCAGCATGTTCCAATGCACCGGGCCTGACTCCTCTGACAAAACATTCCGAGCCGGCCGGCGGCAGACGCCCCCTCTCCTCGCATCCAACCCAGACATGCAAAAACTCGGGTCCGAAGCCCGAGACTGCAAGTCTAGTAACTACAGTCATCACAGCCATCGCCAGAACAGCTGAGTAAGCGAGACGACGGCGGGGAGCAACGCCAGCCGGGTGTACGCCCCTCAGGTACACCCATTACGGTACCAGTCCCATTTGCGTACCGGCCCCAGTACCGTCCCTACCGGCGCTGCCACATCACCCCGCCCCTCCCCTCTATGTCCTATGAGTCAGCACAGCCAGGGCGGCCGCCCAAAGGCAGAGGGACAGCTGTGTAGAACTGTAGCACGCCAACAAAGAGACGGGTTTGAAGTAAGGGAAGAATCGTTGTTGAGAAGAAATGCGGATGATAAACCGACACTATTGATGCGAAGTGATAGAAAATCGCAGTCAATTATTACGGAACAAATGACGTGTACGATATACGCGGAGTAAGACGTAAAATCAGAAGTATTGTCTAAAAAGAAGAATTGATATTATCACAAGGGCGAAGAGCTAATTGCAAGTAAGGATAAAATTAGAAATACGATCAACGCCGGCATATATATATATATATATATATATATATATATATATATATATATATATATGTATATATATTTAACGATTGTTAATGCAGCACTACAAATTACTGAACTTGAACATAGCTCCAAGCAATGATACAAAATTAAGCATGTCAAGAGTTTCGTTAAACTGAAGAAGGCGAACATTTCATGCTGGAAAAATAAAGGGATGAAAAGAAAGTCATCTAAAAACGATACTACGACGTAATAATTGGAATGCAATGACTGAAAGGATTACCTGATTGATTATTGAAGAATACCATTTTATCAGCAAGATGCATTATCAAGAAACCAAAATTATCTGGTTATATAAAGATGCCGTAGTCCTCTTATCAAACTTATATAAAGATATTTGCACCAGACACCAGACACATGGCAGTAACAAAGCAAAGGGCGTGGCCATAGGTAGCAAGCAAACAAGAAAGTGGAAGAAATATGCACTACTTGAAGCAATTATATTATGAACAAAATTAAGTAAGAAAGGTCATTAAGAAGTTTGAAGAAGCTCTATACACTAGAAATGCAAAATTGTCGACGGCAAGAATCGGCCAATCAGAAGACGGGGGTGTGCCACACCCAGAGCAAGACACCGCCGGGTCGGAGTATAAAAAGAGGCAACGTCGCACAGAGAGGGGAAGGGGAGCGAACAGCAGCGGACACACGAGCCGGGGCAGTCGACAACGGGACCCCAGCACGCGCGCTGCCCGCGGCGCGGCGGCGGCAGCCGTCCGCCGTGGCAGGGCTGACAGCGGAGACAAGACAGCGGACAGGAGCGGACAGCAGGGGAAGGGGAGCGGACAGCAGCGGACAGCAGCGGAGGCAGTCGACAACGGGACCCCAGCACGCGCGCTGCCCGCGGCGCGGCGGCGGCAGCCGTCCGCCGTGGCAGGGCTGACAGCGGAGACAAGACAGCGGACAGGAGCGGACAGCAGGGGAAGGGGAGCGGACAGCAGCGGACAGCAGCGGAGGCAGTCGACAACGGGACCCCAGCACGCGCGCTGCCCGCGGCGCGGCGGCGGCAGCCGTCCGCCGTGGCAGGGCTGACAGCGGAGACAAGACAGCGGACAGGAGCGGACAGCAGCGGAAGGGGAGCGGACAGCAGCGGACAGCAGCGGAGGCAGTCGACAACGGGACCCCAGCACGCGCGCTGCCCGCGGCGCGGCGGCGGCAGCCGTCCGCCGTGGCAGGGCTGACAGCGGAGACAAGACAGCGGACAGGAGCGGACAGCAGCGGAAGGGGAGCGGACAGCAGCGGACAGCAGCGGAGGCAGTCGACAACGGGACCCCAGCACGCGCGCTGCCCGCGGCGCGGCGGCGGCAGCCGTCCGCCGTGGCAGGGCTGACAGCGGAGACAAGACAGCGGACAGGAGCGGACAGCAGCGGAAGGGGAGCGGACAGCAGCGGACAGCAGCGGAGGAAGTCGACAACGGGACCCCAGCACGCGCGCTGCCCGCGGCGCGGCGGCGGCAGCCGTCCGCCGTGGCAGGGCTGACAGCGGAGACAAGACAGCGGACAGGAGCGGACAGCAGCGGAAGGGGAGCGGACAGCAGCGGACAGCAGCGGAAGAGTCGACAACGGGACCCCAGCACGCGCGCTGCCCGCGGCGCGGCGGCGGCAGCCGTCCGCCGTGGCAGGGCTGACAGCCGCAGAGAGAGGAAGACGGCAAGAACAGAGCCGACGGCGGCAGATCACAGTAAGTCACGAAGCTGCTCATCCTCTCCGATCCTACCCGAAATTCTGCCCAGGTCCGGTGATTACAAAATTTAAACAATAAGGGACTAAGTGGGATATTTTACGTAATTTGGGTCATCTGTCCAGGCTCGCTACTTTTGACCTAGGAAGGCAGGAAAAATGTATGTGTAGCCGATGCTGTACTAGAGGTGTGATGCCAGGCGACCGTAGTACTTTGGAATCCAGCACGCTGCGTTGCAGGTCATGGCGTAAGCCCTAGCGCATTGGCGCATGTAAATACGAGCGGTTTTAGTTAGTGTTTTAAACTAGAGATTGAGCGAGTCAATTATTCGGTTCTGTGCTGGTTTTGGTGATATTAGGCGGAGATTCAAATGAATCATTGGTTGAACATGTAAATTGATTGGGACGTACCAAAAACGATTATTTACTGCGCTACCGTTTGTTTAGTTGCTGAGTTAAAATAAACATTGTAAATTTGTGTAACATTTTACGGGGGAAAGGAGACATGATGGAGTCGAGAGGGTCGTTGAAGGAAGGAAATGTACACAGCGATGCGGTTCCCCGACAGCATGAGGTAAGGCAAGAATTAAGCCAGTATAGCCGCAGATAAGTAGGATATGTTTCGATTGTTGTTTGAATGGTTCGATTAATTCGTTCTCGTCTTGCTCGCAATACTTAGCCAGAAGCCCGAGTTTAATGATTAAGTACGTTTCCGCTTCAGTAAATTTAACGTTATGTATCAGAGTTGTGGACGATTTCAAATCACGGAATGGTAACTTTCGCTGAACGGTTAAAACGCCAGGTAACCCAACTACCAGACAAAGTATTAGTGAGGTTGGGTAGAGACTCGTCATTCTAGCTTGGCAGGTAAGGATAACAAATGTAAGGACCATATCACTGAGACGGCATCGATTGGTTATAAAGTATCGGTTCATTCTGTCGCTTAGAGGTGTGCTCTATGTTGAGCGGGACAACACAAATCGGAGACTGGTAAGTTACCGCCAGGGGATTGTCTGTCTAAGATTACATATGTAAAATCGGCGATGCGCTATTAGCTATTGGTCCAGCATCGCTTCCTACCGACGATTGTTTAAGGACGGTGTATGAGAAATGCGATTCCTTAGCCGTCAATGCGACCTCGTTTCTGTCGCTGATAAACTCGTGCCGCTGATCCGGAGTGGTTAACGTTAAATCCCTGTCTATATTACCTTCTTGGAATTATCGATCAAACCATAACTAGTTCAGCCCGTAAAAGGTTCTAAGGGTGCAGCAACCTGCAACAGACGTGTACTTGCGAGTCAGTGGATGATAAGTATAACAGTCAAATTAACTTTCTTAATATTGTGAGTCTCCTAACCGTCTGTTAAAAATACACCTTCAGCCAGCAGCTCGCGATTTACGACATTACAGCCGACGCCTCCCTTTGTTAACGTCATGGTACAACTGTAATGTTAGATGTCCTGTATATTGACAGTCCAAGTGGTAACTTAAGCCTTATTATTAGCCAACTATAAACAGCGTTAAATTATTTGAATATATTCTGACGATGGTGCACTGCCGATTATATTGAAGTTTAAAAGTGATATTTAGGAGATTACTAGCTGATGCTTATTGAAATGGGTCATTTGTGATACATGCACGTTATCTCTGGTGGCGATTCTTTTTGGACAACGTTTCCCATGTGGGAAATTACCTAAGAGTCATATAATTTACGTCCCCGATAGAGAACTGGTAAAGCGGTTAGTACTCAGGCATAGTTGGAGAAACGTCGCTGATACTGATTTCGTAATAGGATAGCTAGAAGGACATGGGCAGGACAGGGAGGTTGATCCCTGCAACAGTGGGACAGGACAGGACAGGGAGGTGTGATCCCTGCAACGGTGGGACAGGACAGGAAGGTGTGATCCCTGCAACAGTGGGTCAGGACAGGACAGGACAGGGAGGTGTGATCCCTGCAACAGTGGGTCAGGACAGGACAGGGAGGTGTGATCCCTGCAACAGTGGGTCAGGACAGGACAGGACAGAGATTAAATAGTATCGGAGCTTGGAGGAGAGGCATGACGGCTTGTGTGCCCGATCCTTGTATCGAAAATCTATCAGCGTGGCGAAACATGTAAATGAAAGTGCTCGTGGAAAATTATGCCCAGACCGAGTGATATCGGCTGGCCGCATATCACAGGGAGGTTACAATTAGTAAGTCCGAGACTGCGGGTGCCAAATGCCAGAGGATGATAGGTTGGCGCAGAAAAAGGAGGGCGAGGGAGGAAGGATAAGAGGGAGGAGGAGGCCGTACGTGCCTCAGAAGTCACTCTAGGTTAAACGGGAAGATCTCCTCTAGAGATTCCCGGGCGCCCGCAGTCGGTATATAGGCTAGGACATCCGCGTAGCTCGCCGTCGATGCCGGTCGATGTTAACTTAGAAAGTTGGTCCGGCGGAGCCAGGTCGTGGCCCGGATGGAGGTCAGAGGTCCGGCGGAGCCCAAGTTAGGCCCGGATAGAGGACCCAGGTCCGGCGGAGCCCAGGTCGGAGGCCCGGACAGTAGGTATAGGGGCCTCTCCCGGACAGAGAGGATAAGACGAGCAGTAAAGCGTAGTCGGTGTTTCATATAAGTCCTATGGATAAACTAGCTCCCTTCTAAAGTAGGAACCGGACGGATTACGTTGAATACATATATTCTGGGCGGCCCACGCAGCAATGCTGTCGTTCAGCGGAGCGCTAGTAGGATTTCGTATTGACGAGGACATTTATCCTACCTGGGAGTCGCTCATCCAGCTGGCATCCGGCACTACTGGGAGGGAATTTTTTGGGACGGACAAATAATTATGGGGCGAATGAAAGCGGAATGTCTGTAGCTGGGAAAGTGGCAGTGCGGATGATGACGGATAAATCTTAGGTTAAGGCCCAGTAGGAGTAGTCCGAACTTTGCCTGGACAGCCGTACGGATCATCACTCGAAGGAAAGCAAAACTTAGCGACGCTGGGCGTAAGACAAAGTGGGCGATTTTGGCTTTGGAGGTGAGCAGGGGTTCGAGGGGATGGGTAACTGGACGGATGACCTAACTTACGATCCGACTTACGATTGTAAAGAGATACCTAATCACGAAAGTTGGCAATGGTCACCAGGGCGTCACAACCGACGCTAATCCTACCCCTTTTCCCGTTGTACCGTCCTCACCCTCATGGGCGAGACACTGCCCCTCCCGTCCTCGAGCAGTGAAATGGCATGTCGGTGAACCAGCCTATACGATGGACCAGGATGATCAGTCTCTCAAAATTTAAAAGCATCTACCACCATCAGATGTTTTGTACGCGGAAGGGGATCTTGCTACGCTACGCTATACCTACATCAAGACATCTGTCTCTACATCTACGCTATGCTACACCTACATCTCTACATCAGTTTCTACATCTCCCATCACTTCTAGCAGACCTACGAACCGGACAGGTCACTGCAGGTCGCTGCATGTCACTGCAGGTCACTGCATGTCACTGCAGGTCACTGCATGTCACTGCAGGTCACTGCAGGTCATGACAGGTCACTGCAGGTCACTGCAGAACACTGCAGGTCACTGCAGGTCACTGCAGGTCACGGCAGGTCACCGAAGGTCGAGCTGACGAAAAGGACAAGAGGGATCAGCAGTTCCCAGTACAGCCAGAGGGAGCAGCAGCTTCCCATGACAGCTGGTGGAGGGGATGCACTCTTCGTCTCCCATTTCTCTTCTTTCTCTTTAAACCCCCGCTCTCCTTCTACCTTCTTCTCCATTCCCCTCGCCCTACAATGTATCCCCCCACTGCTATCCCACTCTACAACGTACCCCTCCCTCCACACGCCAGAGTGGAGCGGAACCCGGCCCAGCTCCTTGTTCCCTATCATACCCTCCCACTCTCTCTCTACCCCTATGACCCCTCTGTCATTCCCCAACGCTACAGTATTGCCCTGCCTGGCGTGGTGCACTGGCAGGGTATTGCCCCGCCTGGCGTGGTGCGCTGGCAGGGTATTGCCCTGCCTGGCGTGGTGCACTGGCAGGGTGTTGCCCCGCCTGACGTGGTGCACTGGCAGGGTATTGCCCCGCCTGGCGTGGTGCAGGGTATTGCCCCACCTGGCGTGGTGCACTGGCAGGGTATTGTCCCGCCTGGCGTGGTGCACTGGCAGGGTATTGTCCCGCCTGGCGTGGTGCGCTGGCAGGGTATTGTCCTGCCTGGCAGGGTATTGTCCCGCCTGGCGTGGTGCACTGGCAGGGTATTGCCCAGCCTGACGTGGTTGCGCTGGCAGAGTATTGTTCCGCCTGGCAGGGTATTGTCCCGCCTGGCGTGGTGCGCTGGCAGGGTATTGTCCCGCCTGGCGTGGTGCGCTGGCAGGGTATTGCCCTGCCTGGCGTGGTGCACTGGCAGGGTATTGCCCCGCCTGGCGTGGTGCGCTGGCAGGGTATTGCCCTGCCTGGCGTGGTGCACTGGCAGGGTATTGCCCCGCCTGACGTGGTGCACTGGCAGGGTATTGCCCCCGCCTGGCGTGGTGCAGGGTATTGCCCCACCTGGCGTGGTGCACTGGCAGGGTATTGTCCCGCCTGGCGTGGTGCACTGGCAGGGTATTGTCCCGCCTGGCGTGGTGCACTGGCATGGTATTGCCCCGCCTGACGTGGTACACTGGCAGGGTATTGCCTCGCCTGGCGTGGTGCAGGGTATTGCCCCCACCTGGCGTGGTGCACTGGCAGGGTATTGTCCCGCCTGGCGTGGTGCACTGGCAGGGTATTGTCCCGCCTGGCAGGGTATTGTCCCGCCTGGCGTGGTGCAGGGTATTGCCCCACCTGGCGTGGTGCACTGGCAGGGTATTGCCCCGTCTGGCGTGGTGCACTGGCAGGGTATTGCCCCGCCTGGCGTGGTGCACTGGCAGGGTATTGTCCCGCCTGGCAGGGTATTGTCCCGCCTGGCGTGGTGCACTGGCAGAGTATTTCCCCGCATGGCGTGGTGTACTGGCAGGGTATTGCCTCGCCTGGCAGGGTGCACTGGCAGGGTATTGTCCTGCCTGGCAGGGTATTGTCCCGCCTGGCGTGGTGCACTGGCAGGGTATTGTTCCGCCTGGCGTGGTGTACTGGCAGGGTATTTCCCTGCCTGGCAGGGTGCACTGGTAGGGTATTGTCCCGCCTGGCAGGGTATTGTCCCGCCTGGCGTGGTGCACTGGCAGGGTATTGCCCGCCTGGCAGGGTGCACTGGTAGGGTATTGTCCCGCCTGGCAGGGTATTGTCCCCGCCCTGGCGTGGTGCACTGGCAGGGCCATTGCCCCGCCTGGCATGGTGCACTGGCAGGGTATTGTCCCACCTGGCGTGGTGCCCTGGCAGGGTATTGCCCCGCCTGGCGTGGTAAACTGGCAGAGTATTGCCCCGCCTGGCGTGGTGCAGGGTATTGCCCCCGCCCTGGCGTGGTGCACTGGCAGGGTATGCCCAGCCTGGCGTGGTGCAGGATATTGGCCCCGCCTGGCGTGGTGCAGGGTATTGTCCCGCCTGGCGTGGTGCACTGGCAGGGTATTGCCCCGCCTGGCGTGGTGCAGGATATTGCCCCGCCTGGCGGTGGTGCGCTGGCCAGGGTATTGTCCCGCCTGGCGTGGTTGCACTGGTAGGGTAATTGTCCCGCCTGGCAGGGTATTGTCCCGCCTGGCGTGGTGCACTGGCAGGGTATTGCCCCGCCTGGCGTGGTGCACTGGCAGGGTATTGTTCCGCCTGGCAGGGTATTGTCCCGCCTGGCGTGGTGCACTGGCAGGGTATTGTCCCGCCTGGCGTGGTGCACTGGCAGGGTATTGTCCCGCCTGGCGTGGTGCACTGAGCAGGGTATTGTCCCGCCTGGCGTGGGTGCACTGGCAGGGTATTTCCCCGCCTGGCGTGGTGCACTGGCAGGGGTATTGCCCCGCCCTGGCGTGGTGCACTGGCAGGGTATTGTCCCGCCTGGCGTGGTGCACTGGCAGGTATTGTCCCGCCTGGCAGGGTAATTGTCCCCGCCTGGCGTGGTGCAGGGTATTGCCCCGCCTGGCGTGGTGCACTGGCAGGGTATTGCCCCGTCTGGGCGTGGTGCACTGGCAGGGTATTGCCCCGCCTGGCGTGGTGCACTGGCAGGGTATTGCTCCCGCCTGGCGTGGTTGCACTGGCAGGGTATTGTCCCGCCTGGCGTGGTGCACTGGCAGGGTATTTCCCCGCCTGACCGTGGTGCACTGGCAGGGTATTTCCCCCGCCTGGTGTGGTGCACTGGCAGGGTATTGGCCCCGCCTGGCGTGGTGCACTGGCAGGGTATTGTCCAGCCTGGGCGTGGTGCACTGGCAGGGGTATTGTCCCCGCCTGGCAGGGGTATTGTCCCCGCCTGGCGTGGTGCAGGGTATTGCCCCGCCTGGCGTGGTGCACTGGCAGGGTATTGCCCCGCCTGGCAGGGTGCACTGGCAGGGTATTGTCCCCCACCTGGCGTGGTGCCCTGGCAAGGTATTGCCCCACCTGGCGTGGGTGCACTGGCAGAGTAATTGCCCCGCCTGGCGTGGTTGCAGGGTATTTGCCCCGCCTGGGCGTGGTGGCACTGGCAGGGTATTTCCCCCGCCTGGCGTGGTGCAGGGGGTTATTGCCCCGCCTGGCGTGGTGCGCTGGCAGGGTATTGTTCCGCCTGGCGTGGTGCACTGGCAGGATATTGTCCCGCCTGGCAGGGTATTGTCCCGCCTGGCGTGGTGCACTGGCAGGGGTATTGCCCGCCTGGCGTGGTGCACTGGCAGGGTATTGTTCCGCCTGGCAGGGTATTGTCCCGCCTGGCGTGGTGCACTGGCAGGGTATTGTCTCGCCTGGGCGTGGTGCACTGGCAGGGTATTGTCCCGCCTGGCGTGGTGCACTGGCAGGGTATTGTCCCGCCTGGCGTGGTGCACTGGCAAGGGTATTGTCCCGCCTGGCAGGGTATTGTCCCGCCTGGCGTGGTGCAGGGTATTGTCCCGCCTGGCGTGGTGCACTGGCAGGGAATTGTCCCGGCCTGGCAGGGTATTGTCCCCCGCCTGGCGTGGTGCAGGGTATTGCCCCGCCTGGCGTGGTTGCACTGGCAGGGTATTTGCCCCGTCTGGCGTGGTGCACTGGCAGGGTATTGCCCCGCCTGGCGTGGTGCCACTGGCAGGGTATTGTCCCGCCTGGCGTGGTGCACTGGCAGGGTATTGTCCCCGCTGGCGTGGTGCACTGGCAGGGTAATTTCCCCGCCTGACGTGGTGCACTGGCAGGGTATTTCCCCGCCTGACGTGGTGCACTGGCAGGGGTATTGCCCCGCCTGGCGTGGTGCACTGGCAGGGTATTGCCCCGCCTGGCGTGGTGCAGGGTAATTGCCCGCCTGGGCGTGGGTGCGCTGGCAGGGGTATTGCCCCGCCTGGCGTGGTGCACTGGCAGGGTATTGCTCCGCCTGGCGTGGTTGCGCTGGCAGGGGTATTGCCCCGGCCTGGCGTGGTGCACTGGGCAGGGTATTGCCCCGCCCTGGCGTGGTGCACTGGCAGGGTATTGTACCGCCTGGCAGGTAATTGCCCGCCTGGCGTGGTGCACTGGCAGGGTATTGTCCCGCCTGGCAGGGTATTGCCCGCCTGGCGTGGTGCACTGGCAGGGTATTGTACCGGCCCTGGCAGGGTTATTGCCCCGCCTGGCGTGGTTGCAACTGGCAGGGTAATTGCCCGCCTGGCGTGGTGCACTGGCAGGGTAATTTCCCCGCTGACGTGGTGCAACTGGCAAGGGTAATTGTCCTGCCTGGCAGGGTATTGCCCGCCTGGCGTGGTGCACTGGCAGGGGTATTGCCCCGCCTGGCGTGGTGCACTGGCAGGGTATTGCCCGCCTGGCGTGGTGCACTGACAGGGTAATTTCCCCGCCTGGCTTGGTGGCACTGGCAGGGGTATTGCCCGCCTGGGCGTGGTGCAACTGGCAGGGTATTGCCCCGCCTGGCGGGTGCACTGGCAGGGTATTTGCCCGCCTGGGCGTGGTGCACTGGCAGGGTATTGCCTCGCCTGGCTTGGTGCACTGGCAGGGGTATTGTCCCCGCCTGGCGTGGTGCACTGGCATGGTATTGTCCCGCCTGGCGTGGTGCACTGGCAGGGTTATTGCCCCGCCCTGGGCGTGGTGCACTGGCAGGGGTATTGTCCCGTCTGGCGTGGGTGCACTGGCAGGGGTATTGTCCCCGCCTGGCCGTGGTGCACTGGCAGGGCACGCACAAAGCTTCACACGGTGCGTAGCCGCACTCGACCAGCGAGGATGTGGGCACTAAAACCATATAACTGTTACAGCAGGATGGTGGATACCGCACGCAGCTAAACAATTATGAGCCTGTAAACACCTTTGATACCAAAACACAAAAAACGTATAGTATTTTCCCCGCATTTGAGCACAAAAATGATTGTTATTTAAAGTAGGTTATTCGGTCCTGTCTGCCTAAGTTATGCGGTTTGATGAAACAGGATAATACGATACTACGATAATGCGGTCAAAGGTCAGTTACCTCACTTCACAAAATCGGCCAAACTGATTTCCCTGGAAACACATCGCTTCTACTAGCAACAGTAGTCTGGCTGACAGGCTGGAACATTCCGTTCCAGCTCATCCTTACACCTGCGGCAGAGGAATGAGGTGCGAACCCGATGAAATAGACGGAACTCCTGACCGATGAATAGACGGATGTGGTGCTACCAGAAGCCACAAGGTGAGGCTAGTGCTACATTTCTATAGTTTATAACTAAACCCCTCCCCCTATAGTATATTACGCAGCACCCTATCCTCACCTT